>BDGG01000001.1:8005261-8028269 GCA_001949185.1 Ramazzottius varieornatus
CAGTTTTCCTCGATCGGGCATCTTATTGGCTACCTCAGGAAAACCTACTGACCTGGAATCCGTTTACTAGAAGTTACAATTGACATTAAAGTAGCGGTCGGGAAACGCAAAAATTGCACCAACTTTCAAAATTTTTGGGGGTGTTTTCGAAAATATTTTCTACAATTTCGGTTTAAATTTCTGCTGTTTTTTGGTTCACAGTAAGTAGAACACAGACTGTTCTTTAGGGAAATTGGTCGAAAGTACCGATGTGCCGTTCAGGTCACGACCTGGAATTTCTTATAGAGGAGGGGGTTTACCGGCAAAACGGTCGAATTTGTCGGATTTAATTCACTTGCCACGCTTGCAGGGCTTTGCTGCAGTCTCGTCTAATTTTATTTAACATCCTAAGTATCTGTTCGCTTGTTGAAATCGAATTGAGGTTTTTACTCACGCCTGGAATTCCACAGAGCACGTTTTGTTCGTGATGATTAATGTTTCCCACCGGAAGTCGTATTAACCTGTTTTTCGGAACCATCTCTCAACTTATGTTATCTTTCCCGCCTGCTGCAACCGCTTTACTCACCGTCACCTCATAAGAGACTGTCATCTGGTTTCGAGGATGTGGAGATGAACTATCCGGTCTTTCTGGCGGCTGCTTTCCTCGAAGGTTGCCCAGGTCATCTGGTGACGGCAATGCTACAGAGATTTGGGAGGAAAAGATTCGTATGCACCACTGACGTTACTGTCGTTTATTTTCCCTTCGACTAGCTTCTTCAGCGTCGTTTCTTCGGGCTCCTTCTTCGTGGAATGCTTGGTGCAAGTTTGGCCTTCAGCACTTGTTTAGCTAGGTTAGTCTTCACTGCGGTTGTGAGGTTATGCTCCTTGATCTCTTTCAGCGGCTTTATGAGACCTACAACGCTAAGAGTCATCAGATTGCACTACGCCGATTCGGGCTTCTTCTCGACCACACCGTTTATCTTCTGTTCCGTCAGGCCTGTCTCTGCTAGTATTCGTACTCCTTTCGGGATTCGGCGAAAGAGTTTGGTCGAAGCCTCGAGATGCTGTAGGACTTCATGAAACGGCTTGGATTCGATTCGTTGTTCGGAGGTGGAAGCAGACGGTCGGCTCGCAGCCTTCCCCTTCTCTTCCTTTCTTGGTTGGCATGCCTGCGCATACCTCTGGCCGTGTGAAGCTCTCCACACTGTGCATTTGACACGTTGGGTTCAGGCTGAGTTAACTTGTCGAACGATATCAGCGTTGCGTTCTAAAACACAAGGGAAGTCCGAGAGAAGCAGAATATCACTGTTACTACAGTGTACAACATGCACCCTTAATAGTGCAGAATTCTGATTGACAGTTGTATCCACAAGACTACAGTGCTCGTGTGCAGCTCACTGCCCAATGAACCAATTACAGATTTGCACTAATAGGGATGCCTTTTTGTACAATATAGAATCTCTTCAATCGACCTATATGATCTACGTAACAACCTACATTAAGAGAGTTAACGCCGAAAGGTGTTACACTGCCGTTGACGCCATTTCGGCATTTCCCTCATTACAGAATAGTAATGTGATTAGGTTGCCATGTGGATCCTGAGTAGTTTACAGTCTAAATTTATAGCTGGAGTCAGTCACTGTTTCACGAAGTGAGCACATCAGCTTTTTTCTTTCCACGTTCTTACCACGTTACCAGAGGTGCCTCTCGCCAAACGCCTTCGCCCGGCGTTGAAAGACGTTCGTCGCGCGGTCAGTGTGGATCGGGCCTTGGAGCTGTTCGCAGAACCCGGACGAGAAGACCGACAGGGAAGCCCAAGCCGTTTGGAGAATGGATCCAGAAGACTAGAAAGTGGATCTGGAAGACTGGAAAGACGGGGAACTGGTCCTCATCTACCCCAGTTGTCTACAGTGTCGGTTCGAAAAAGCCACCTCCTTCTGCTCGTTTCAACTTCCCCCCAGTCACTCCTACTGTTGACAAGTTGCGTCGACAAAAATCAGCCTACGTGGTTTTCCAGGATCTGGTTACTGATAGATATGTGCCTGATAACACCAAGCGCAAACAACCCGGTGACCCTAGTACAGGACACTTGGTGATCGTTGACTTGCCCTCCTGGCAAGATGCGTTTCTGACTTTCTCTCTCTATCGGAGCTACTATTACCCCGATATGGCTTCACCTATCCTTGCCTATAGTGTCATTATCCGGGGGTTGGCTTTACGAAAGCCTGACGTGCGCTTTTGGTTGGAATATGACCAACGTTTCCGTCAAGAGATGTCATTGCCGGATTCTGATGTAACCGGGTGGTACCACGAGGACCGTGATATCGTTAGGGCCGTTAAAAATAATTTCAAGCCAACTGCTACTACTACCACAGTTATACGCACCGTTGCTCGAGGTCCATACGCTGAGTGGATTCGCACCGCTACCTGCCATATATGCAGCGAGAAGGGTCATATCGCAACAACATGCCCCAGCAAGAAAGAAGGTGTGAATAGATCTTCTAATAGATTTTCTAATATGAAATCTGATGGCTCTAATTCTAACTCTGATGGTAATCGACCTAAAGCTGTGGTCCTGGCTTGCAGTCGTTTCAACGAACCCGGTGGCTGCGCTGAACCATGTTATCAGAACTATGCCCATAACTGTTCGCAATGCCTCAAACCCGGGCATACCAAGCTCACCCATCGCTACGCTTAGTGTTCCATCTACTTCGCTAGCACCCGTTCCTGTTACCACTCATCATTTTACTTCTGTTGAAATACCTGATAAAGCATATACCCCGTTGATACCAGAACGGTTTGTTCATGCCCTGAAGGATTATCCCGACTCCGAATTTGCTGATTATTTCAACAATTTCACGCTTAGAATAACGCACATAAGCGGCGTCGATAATACATTGGCTGATGCTGTGTCTAGATTCGACAACGCGCGGTTCTTCGAAAATTATCCCAAGGCCAATACCGAGCCCATAATGGTAGACAACATCCTAGATTTTTTGCGGGAGATCATGCTAGAACCCGGAAACTGTTCGAACTCGATGCGAGATCGCGAGAGCTCGTCGGTAAGCGATTGGCTCCCTCTACCAGAAGAGGCTACCGAAATGGATTTGAGCGGTTTCGCTCTTTCTGTTTGAGCCATCATCTCCCTTATCTCCCTACGGATCGCCAAACCATCAGACGGTTCGTTTCCTGGTTGGATAGCGAAGGGCTAAGCGGGAAAACAGCGACAGTTTATGTAGCCGGCGTGCGTTGAGAACAACTGGAGCACGGTTTCGAAGATTCTAGTAAAAATGATTAATACCTCTCAATGCTGTTGAAAGGTCTAACCAACCAAACCCGTCCCGACGCGTACAAGAGAAAGCTTCTGACAATAGAGCATTTACGACAGCTCAAAGCTGACCTATTCGGATCTCTCATTCCTCGACACGACCAACTGATGCTTTGGTCGGCTTTCACCATGGCCTTCTACGGCATGTTACGTGTGTCCGAGTATACCAGTTCGAAGGAGACAAGTATTGACAAATCAAACCTTGTCCTGAATGACTTACAAATATCCTGCGATTCGGTCCAAATATGTTTGCGGCGAGATAAAACCCATCGCAAAACCGCACCTCCTGCAATTTATCTAACAAAAACTCAAACGGATACTTGTCCCGTGCAAGCCCTTCACGCTTATATGCTGGTCAGATCTTCAGCAAGACATACACCATTATTCATTTTCCATGATGGATGCTCCCTAACTCGTCAACGAGTCAATCGTGAGCTACAATCCTTCTTGGGGAATGGCTTCACCTCTCATAGTTCCCGGATAGGAGCGGCTTCGACGGCTTCTAAAGCCGGATGCTCCATGGAGCAGATTAGGGCTATGGGCAGATGGAGTAGTGACGTTTCCAACCGTTATGTCCGACCAGATATGGTCTCCTTAACCCAGACTATGCAGCGAATCTCGGTGCTACCCACCCTTCGCCTGAGGTCCGTGTTTGGGGGCTGGGCGAAGGCTGGGAAAATGGTTTACACAATTGTGTATGTCTGCCCACCTTGGCAGTTTACCCTCATTGACCCCGACCATAGATTTGTTCACAAGAAATTTCAAGTAGATATACAATCCACCCATGTGTTAATAGAAAGACTCCGGAATATATTCTAATCAGTTTCAGACATCTCCTCGTCCAGATAGACATGCTGACGTTTTCCCTGTCCTTCTGTTGGTCCGACATCAGCAAATGGCTTCTCTTCATAACACTGGGCCGCAGATCCAAAAGCATGCTGCAGCTATGTTCCATACATAACCAGGTCGCTGTAACCTGCGCTGTGTTGCACAACTCTCACGCCCAGTGGCGAGGTAAGTGGTACATTGAAATGTTGCAACTGCGTTGCACGCTCATGAACTGTCGTATTTTATAGTCAGTGCTCAGCAGGAAAATCTGATGATCGGCATTCCGTTTTCCGCTCCGGTTCAAATCCCGCCTGGAAAATAGGACTTCCGTACCGTTCCAGCCGAGCCCGATTCGGAACGCTGGAATTCGAGTCGGAAGTATAAGCATGAAACCGGAATTCCACTTGTGAACATCGGTTCTCCACTGCGAAATCCCAACTGTTTGCGAATAATTGGTGAACTGTGATGCTTCATCAAGTTGGCGAACTGACGTCACACTAAATGCGGAGTTGACAGATATGATGTGGCATACAGCATATGCTCACTGTAACGTCAGTTCGCCAAGTTCATGAAAAATTACAGTATTTCCACTCTGTGCGGGAGTTCGGCCAACAAACTAGACTTGGTGTTTTGCCAAGTAGCGCACGCTTTCAGTAGAACTGGCAAAGTCTGACTGAAAGCGTGCGCCACATGGAAACGAGCTTGCTGATGTTGTCGGCCGGGACTAGGCTGGGCTTTCGCCTGCTTTTTCGCCTTCTAAACTGCCATACTGGAATTCCGATTATTGAATTAACCGTTCTAGGAAACGGAAAATAGGACAACACGGAAGTTAGGAATGCCCATCCTGGAAAGAATCCCCCCTGAACCACTGAACGGCTTGACAAAAGTGCTGAATAATGGTATTTCGTGGTGAATCATGAAAAACTGAATGATTTGATTTCTTGAATCGCTAAAATTCCAGTTGGTTTCCTTCTGTCTTTGATGGGTGACTGGCTTTCTGGCAAGCCAAGTAATGTTAAAGATCTTAACTACACTTTTGAATGCAGCTTTATCTCTATGCAAGATCACTAATCAGCCAGGCTGGTTTTTCCAATGTTAGCGGGGTAGATAATGGATCATTAATTGGCCAGACTCCGTGAAACTCGTGCCCGACGGGCGAAATTTACCCGTATGATGACGTGATTCGCGAAGTTCAAGAGGCACGACAGTACGACGAGCGACGCCCAGCTTTGTCCGTTTGCCGAACTGGCGACAACTTTGTCCCCTGATGGTTTCTCACTACCCTTCCGTTATCAAGATCCCAAAATAATCCTCCTAGTATGTTTGGACACTTTGCTCCATTTCTATCCAGCCAAAAGTGAGAATAAGTAGAAGATCGTGACGGAACAAATTCCACAGTAGGAGTCGTTTGGGAATCTCGTTCGATATAGGGAACACGTTTTCGGCAGAAGGTACAACAAGCCGCGCCAATCAAACTACCTATGTGCCCAACCGAGCAGGAACACGCGTTTTCAAATGTCTGCCAAAGGCTGATGATGACGTAACACGATCGTTCTCTTTCAAAATCGGAACGGCTAAAACTTTGTCCATTTCCGAACGAAAACGCTCCCTGCTCCCTGCTCCCTGCATGTACCACAGATCCTGTACTTCTGATGCTCCGCTACGATGCTCCACTAGTTTTCTTTGCTTTTGTTGATCCCGTAAAGCTTTGAATTACCGTTCATTGCATTATCGCACTACCAAAGCATCTTTGAGCAAGTTAAAACAGACTTTTGGTTCGGAGAATGTAATCTGCGTAAAATAGTAGTATGGCCGCAGCAAGGTGCGGTTGCGCTAATTGCGCTGAATCATTGCGCTTACCGACAACTGCGCCGAAGAAGACAAAGCTACGGTTGTATCGGTTGAAAGCGATCACCAAACGTCGCTCAAGTCAATAGGGACACTACAGCTGAGAATTGTTTGAAGAATGTCATATTCTGTCCATGGACCATCGGGAAAGCCCCGGAGAGCAGTATTCAGATTTTCAAGCATCTGCTGAGTGGTCCAATGGCCTATATTTCCTTGCCAAAACTAGCGACCATTACCGGTTGATTGACTGAACTAGCGGCTTGCCCGTCACGTGACCCAAAATTTTACAGCTTGTTCTTCCTGATGGTGTTCGAATTGTGAAAATCGGACGACGGGTTCGAAAAATACGAGCAATCAAATGAAGACCACGGTCGAACGATGACCCGTGACCGTGACTGTAAGTAATCATGACAAACGGTTGCCGCCACCATGGAGACGGCAGGAAAATGCCCACTCCGCCAGTTCATCAGAACAAAAGACGAGGCGATTAGAAGCGCTGGAACCGACCAGCCTTTCGAATGAGCGTATGGCAGATACGCTAAAAAATAGTAAATCTTTGCACAAATATCAGTTTGACAACCAGAATTATAGTCTGAAACATAATCTCAAAAGTGATCACAGAAAACCCCTTAATTCAAAACGGAAGTTTGCCGGTGTAGTTCCAGTATTCATTTGGTGTGAAAATTCTCGTAAACAAAACAAAATGAGGAATCGCTTTGGGAACTGTCTTTGAATGTCGTTCTCGCGTTTATAGTTAACTACCGTACTGTGTTTGCCTTACAGAGTACTTGCTGATCAGCATATACCCCATCTGTGTTTCTAACCAGCCTGTGTGCGTGGCCAATCTAAAGAAATACACCAAAAAAGATTACCTGAAACATCTAATTCCCGCCCTCGTGCCCTGTTTTGAAAGCATAAGCGCAGGCTGGCCGGAATAACCCTGGTACATTACACTAACCAACACAAAGAATTGTTGTGCAGTCTTACACTAGTCCAATTCTTCACTACAAGGTAAACGACATAATTCGGCCGTACCCCTTTTTGGGACGTAATTAGGACGGCGTAAAAAGTTTGAAAATTATCGTCAACGCTTGATTCATCTCTCATCGTACGCCTGTTGATACGAATTCAGGCTTTCTAACATTAGGCAGACCTCTCTTCGTCCCAAGGGCAGTTTCTTCAATCCTGAACATTTCCTCATCCTAAAACCTATCCAGAGCTCTGAGAGATAAGCTTGTCTACCTGGTAAGCGAAAAACCAAGTGAGTTGGTGCAGTGAAATCGGAAATATAACCCGTCCTAATTACGTCCCAAAACCGGATACGGCCGAACTATATCGTTTACATCGTACGCTTTTTTTCTTTCTGTTTGCTTTTTGGTTCTAAATATTTTGGTACGTCACTTCTTTTCCGCGTCATCACAACAAAACGTCCAAGTCAAGTCCACAAAAAGCCATCATTCAATTCGCCCTGCCCAACGGGCCTGGAGCCGTTATGAAAGACCCAACCAACTCGGCTGCAGAAACCCAGGTTTGTGTGTCAACAGCGGAAGATGCCGTCCGCCTCCGGCGCGCAGTCTGACCACCTGCGACTCAAGTTGACACCTACCTGCAACAAAGAGGCCTGTAAACAGCAGTACCACCTTCCTGTTGCCGTAATCCCTACCTGCCGATGCGAAGACCACGACGCGCCACCTGGCATGCTGTGCACTAATGTCTCTTGAATCATCCTTAATGAGCACCCTCCCTTTTAGTCTTTTCTGACAGTTATTGCTGTCTTCTCCTATTTAGTTTTCTTTTTTCTTCTTTCTTCTTCTTCCATCTGTTTTGATAGCAATTTGTTGTTCCAAAACAGAATATTCTGGTAATTCGGAGCGACGAGAGTTTGATCTGTCACTTATTTAATCTTGGCTGATGTTTTTGTGTTCGAACTCGAGCTGCAAGTGGTACATTTACATAGAAAACATAGGAAACAATAGAACTTAAGAGCACTGTGTTACATAGCAGCAGTCCAGCGAGGAGGAAAGTAATCTGCATGATCCACCAAGTTCTGGAGTTGACTGCCATTCCGAGGCCAGTTTCGAAAGTAGAAAACGGTCCTGTTTCGCGGATTAAGGTAAGCCGACCAAAAGCCAAAAGTTCCAACCGACAAAATTACGTGATCCATCAGGTTCATCACCGCCATATCAACATCTTCGGATACCGAAACAAATATAAAATTATTCTGGTTGAGGAAAACCTTTTTACAGTAAGGAAGATCATTACTGACCACAACGAATAAAACAGCATCATAAGCGTCTCGCATTGATAGTGCGGCTCGTAGGAGGTATTCTTCGGTTGCCGGAGTGTGACCGTGGTCTTTGTTTCCGCCATACAATATGTCTCCTCTTCTTACATGAACACCGATGAGCACTGGCAATGCTTGTATTCGCTTCAGCCGTGACGTTTTTGCTGGCACTATTAGTGCTAGCTCAGACATACCTTTCGATATTGCGTCTAATGCTTCATCGAACGTGTTCTTGCGGAAAGTGAACCCGGTGATGATGTCGGCCTTCATATGATGGAAGTACTTCCATGATTGTAAGTAGCCTGTCAGGGACACTGTGCGGTTGCCGGCGGTTGCACTCAGATTTTCCGTTCTTGCGTTATATTTACAGCAGGTTGCTTCTCCCAATTGTGTCAGATTAGCAAGCGTTGGATCTACTGGTAAGTTTAGTCCTTCGAAGTATCTCAGCCTGGCGTCCTTTGATAGAAGAACTACGTTTCGTTCATTTCTTTTTGCTACTCCCATGGTCGATGCTAGCTCAAAAAGAAAGTTCCCCAGGCCACCTTGGGCTCCCTGCAGTGTTATGGATAGGCGATTAGGAGCTGCACGGAGCACAGATTCTTGTTGTGTTCTCCGATACTCGATCGCTCTTTCCAGGCGTGTTTTCACATCGCGTTCCAAGCGAGAGATTGTGATTTCTCTGACTAGCGTTGCGAAAAACCACATAGACTCACTGAGCCGGGTATTCTCGATTCCGCAGCGCAGCACCCGGGCTAAACCCTTCAACAAAAACGATATCACTGTAGTAGAGGCCGGAAAGCGAAACAAGGTCGTTCGGAAAAACTATCCATTTATATACAAGGGATGTCGTCTTTAACCGAATACTGTTTTTAATAGCTTTAGTGTACTGATTTACCGCCTGGATAGACGATTAGGGATATCATCTAGGATGTGCTAAGTTGTCCTGCCCGTTTGAGGTTACAAAGACGCGTAGGACCTGCCGGAACCTAACACACTGTCCGTGACACTCCGTTTCACTAGAAGCACCGCTTTTGCACTGCTTTCTGACTAGGTGCATGGCCTAATACTACCTTCCGGACATATTGACTTCGAGTTCTTTTGCGCAGAAAGCGAGCACGTTTTTGAGCAGCAGGCATCTGCGTGGTGCGAAAAACTAGACACCCTTAAGACGTATACGACTCGTTGCTAAAACTAACGATGGCGTATGGCCGGTGAGGAAATTTTTGTCTCTTTTGTAAAATAACTCAAGGTTGGTGACCACGGTGAACGGTAAAACCTCTCTGTTTCGAACTTCTCGAGACAGCTTTCGGCGTTCATGGATTGCTACTTCAGAAGTCAGTGCATGAATAGTCCCATCCCCCCTTACAAAGAGGTTCCGAACCAAAATTAAGTTCTGTGTAGCTTTGCCCGCTCTTTACGGAGACAGAACGCACAAAATCTAGAGAATGTTACACGAGTCCGTCGGAATCAAGCTTTCAAGAATTGTTCATCCTCTATCCATGCGTACTAGGAAGCGGTAAAAGGAGAGTTTAGGTTTGCCGGTAAGCGTTAGAGCGAAACACAAATACTAGATGCTACTTCCAAACTTACTTTATGACTTCAGCCAGTAGGGTTTCTGATCAGTGGCTTACCATGATCAGTTCCGTAAAGTGGTGACTGTTATATGAAAAGGGGATTACGAAAACAGGGATTCTCACGGCAGACTTTCAGTTTGCAATTTACCCTTGTGCTTCAGCAGCGTGTTCATTCTGTGTTTGTTCCGGTGTGCCTTACACTGCAACAGTTACAGTCGCCGAAATGGTGAGAAAATTTGGTTCATAGAAGTTGCAGTTTAGGGAACTTGAGCACTGTTCGCTGCAGGGTATTGTTTGTATTTCGAAAGCGATTATGGGATCAAATTGTCACAAAATGTTTGCCCGGATACCAGCAATGTTTTGTCGAATCTCAGGAGAGCAGCCATCTCTCCGAAGTACTAGTTCCTTGGCTTTAACTTTGCGGGTTTCGGTGGATCATGTGTGAAACAGTTTTGCGATTTTGTGTGACGACTTTCAAAGTATAATTCAGGCTGTATGTTACTAGCACTGTTTTGAAGAATTTTTGAAATGACAGCAACTCGCTATAAGCGTTCTATCGAGTAAGAAAAATTGGTGAAGGAAAAGTGGACATTCAAAACTGAGTCCCAGTCGGAAATTTTTCCTTCTCGACAGCGGCGGCCGGATCCAAAAATTGCTCGGTAGTTTAGTACTAGGGAACTTCTGCCACGTGATAAGGAACACGGACTATGGATGTTTTGCCTGCAGAATGTTGAGCCGAGGTTTTTCTGAAAACGTATGTGGTATGGAGCGTTGTCTGAGGTGCGCAGCTTTAGTGTGGTGCTCGGTTTCTGGTTTTGCCTGTCCCACTGCTTTGACTGGTCCTTTTGATGTGGCGTCAGAGGACATTGCTGCTCTGTCTTCTCACACCACTCCATGTCTGGAAAGGACTGATCGCCGAGGATCCCTGCGAGGCACTCGGTCTGTCTAAAAACTGTTGGTTTTTCAGGGGTCAACTTGCAACTGGCTGACTGTCCGGAAAAGCCATTTTGATCAAAACTTTTGCCTGCTTTCGGAAGCGCATTCCTTCTGCCGTTGCTTCTAGGAAGGTTCAATTTTCGACCCAGCCAGACGAAGAGCCTTGGTCAACACAGTAAACAAAAACAATCTGTAAGAATAAGTCAAAACATAAGTCGAGATAAGTCAAAACATCTCCAGCAGTTTTTAGGAACAGCTGTCACGGGAAGCTTACTGCTTGTTTGGGAACGCGGAGCTGAGGTACAGTCTGTTACAGCAAAGTTGTCTGTGTTTTCGAAAATAGTTTTATCTCTTTCCGACCCCTTTACGCAACTTCCTGCTTATTTCTAAACGATGGAGCATTCGACTCAACATCTAGAAATTCCGCTGAAGTGGTCAAAATCTCGCGCGCCGATTTTCCAGGTCGTCGGCGAAACTGCTAAGCGAAAATACTGGTCTGACCCGTTCTCAGCACCTACCCCAGAATGCAGTGAAAGTGAATAGCTCTGTGTTGTTTTCATCTGGACACTGATATCAAAACATCATCGAGGCCATGTTCCAAGAGTTTAAAAGTACCATTAACCGCTGGCATGTGGTAGTTCAGCACAACGGCTGAAAGCAAGCGAGCCCCTTAAATCTGCTCGCAAAGATTACCCAAACGACATTTTTCGATGCACAATGAAGCTTATCCTGCACGATTGGTATCAAAAATAGCCCAAAAGCTGCACTACAAAATCTTTGCAGAAGCTTCTCAGAAGCGAGTAACTGAAGAATAGAACTGCATGCTACATGAGGTGTCCCAGCCATTATGACAGCAGAGTTGGCCCATTTGCAAAAGTAATTTCGCACCACCGCCGGGATGTCTGACTCACTAGTCATAAACACATTACTTGGTATAAACAGTTGTTGATTTGTTCTGAAAATATTGGAAGATTCTCGCTACTATGGGCTTACAGACAACGCTTCATGCAAAAGGGAAGCTTGTTTTGTAACAGGCGTTTCTGATACACTCAGTAGTTTTGGCTGAATTTTCTTTCTCAATTCGACTGCTGATTAATTCCATCACCAACTGAGGAAACAAGTTTAGACTAAGAGATATATTTACTGCAAACACAATAGACGGAACAAGATGGACGCTCAATTTTTGAAATAAAAAGGTCCCACACCGACGACTTTGTTGGAACAGACTGTACTATGTGTGCCCAGTTAGGAGGTCAAAGTTGGGAGCGTCCTAGAAATATGAAAATTAGATATGGGTACAAACCGGTGAGACCTAATTTTCTTCTGCATACGGAATATTCCGCTCCGGTTGCAGAAAGTGGAGGCTTTTAGATGCAGGCATTACTGCTACTGTTTAGAAAGACAACCGAATGGAGACATGTTCCAGGGGTGTATTTGCGAAATCGGATGTAGTGCAGATCCAGCACCGGTTTTTACTAATGCTGCAGGGCACTCATTGAACAATTATGTAGCTCTCCCTCGGCGAAACTGTTTCTGATTGTGATGGCTCTGAAGTGCGAACGGTACATCCCAAGGATTAAGAATCAGCAAGAAGCCGAGACGAAACAAAGTGATTTATCACTGGCCTTTATAAAGATGGCGCATCATACTTCATCTGATGTCTGGCTGATGTTGATGATGCAGGTATCATGGTCCCAGAAACCATCCCGCGTCTGGGTTCCAGATGTTCCACGCTTAAAACAGTGTGAGCAGATCTCGCTGTCATGTTTCAAAAAGCTCTGAACAGAAAAAGGTTGTTGGTCACATGGAAAATACCTTCTCACGAGGTAACGACTATCAATACCACCGTTCCGGAAAACCGTCCAATAGAAGTACAATAAGATTGCTAACGTTAAAAGCAAAGTTGCAAAGCGCGTGACACTCAGCTTCCCGACAACATATCCCAGCCATTGCATCGTAGTTCGCCGAAAGAAACCAAAACGTTCAAGTTTGTCGAGCGGAATGAAAAACAGCTATGGTGTGCTCGAAGTTGCTACTAACAAGAGTGCACCTGTCGAGCTCATTAAATTGCATATGCACTAGTATTTCTCGTCCATTTATGTCACTTACTTGTTTACTCATGGCTGATATACGTTGTACAGCTACATGCGGTTCTGATTATACAGTTTTGAGAGGCCAAAGACACCTACGGCGGGTGCCTATCCCCTTGGTGGAAATTTTCGGAAGCAACCCAGATATGAAACCACTTGGGGAGAAAAGCTGCTTTACCGACACGAGAACCGACGGCTTCTCCAGACAGCTAGGTGACTTGCAAAGACTTGAAAGGAGAATAGAAGGGCAGCAAGCCAGGTTACGACGTATAATCGTGTTGGAAGAGCTGTACACGCAGGACGAGACATTATTGTACAGTAAAATTATGGGACAGGCGGAAAGGACGGCAAAATGGAAATTCGACCGTAGAAAAGTGTCGAAAAAATGCATTACTGTGAATCGCTCGCGTACATACGTGCTCCCGTACCGCCGTAGCGAAAAGGCCCGTCCCATAATGTTTACTGTACCATAATTTCTCGTCCTGCGTGCACGGAGAAAGATCTCTTCACTATAAGGCGCCGCTGGGGTCACTCCTTTAGATGATACGGGGTGACTATCCACCTTATCTACAGCCCGTTTTGAGCAAAATTGTCACCACTCATTTAGAACCTTGGTTCTTTCCCAAGAACGATTTGTGAAAGTTGTTTCTAATTTTGCCTGATAGCCCCAACTTTCCCCTTTTAGCATCAGACATCCCAGATCGAACTACCGAAGTCGAAATGCCGATCACAAGAGCTCAAGGCTCGACGGGAGCAGTCGTGTAGAGACCCTTGTTTTCCCATTGTTTCTGCAACGGTCCCAAAACAGACTTTTGCTTCGAAAAATTTTGTATGAGACAACGAAAAGAACTCGCTGATGCAGAACGATAGCGCACCTGATCTGGTATCGGACGCGCTAGAGTTTGCGTGAAATGAGTCACGCCGGAATTTAGTAGACTTATATTCCAAGAAAAAAAGTTCGGTCGGATGACGACCCTCACCCAAACAATTTCTCCTCGGCAACCAACGGTACTTGCAAAGGATTCGTTTCTGGTTGATTCTAGTAGCTTATTGACAGGGCTTTCAACCGTAGCTTAAAAGTTAGGCCTGAAACTCTCATCGTGAATTGTCCGACAAGTTTGAAAAATCAGTGGTGACAACTTTGCTTGAACGGGCTGTAGTTCGCCAACATGGACTTTCTAGTTTCGCGTCTGAAACCAGGTTCGTTGTACTGTTTTCAGCTAATGTCAGTATGTGTGGATAACAACTAACTAGTGGTCCTGACCACTGGGAAGGTCGAGCAAAGGACCAAAAACCCAGAGAAAGAACAATCGTATACCGTCAAATAACCTCACACCTCCTTTCCCCTTTCCCCTAACCCTGATGAACCTGCGCACCGTTTCCCATCACCGAGTTTACGATATCAGAAAGCTTCATCACTTTCCTCGCTTATGGGAATCATGGCAGACCTATAAAGGCCTCGCTTCGCTCGGCCTGATCAGAATTGTCTGGACGGAGTTGACTAACGCGTGACTGACCGTGAAGTCTTGTGTGGGCTTTTGAGATGTGAAAGAGACTCGTTTCCCGGCTGCAAATACGGAGTCTAATTTACGTCGTGGGACAGTCAGCTTATCGGTTTGCTTTACTTTCGATAGAAACATACTTGAAACTAGCAACCATTAGTTTGAGACAACAGACTGTCCATGTCTGGCGATAAACCTAGTCCCCGATACACGACTAGACAATTTGTGCGAATAAGCCAGACAACGTAAACAGATGCTTCACCTTATCTTAGGGTGGCGAATTAGACCACCAATTGGTCAACCATTATCTTGACGATTTACATCGTAACGCCGTCATGTGGCAGACGCTGTGACTTTCAAGTGGATCTCGAGTCTGCGATTTCGTGATTTATGCCTGGAGTAGTCTGCTCAATCCTTCTCCGAAGTTCAATACACCGTTCTCATTGCTCTTGAAAACACACTTTGTCACTTCGTAAAAGTAGCTCGGTCGCGTGTAGTAATGAAGACTAGTATTTGATTGCGATGAGCTATGCACGTCATACTCAATTATGAAGTATTTACTGCGCTGGATCATGGTCTCGTTAAGCAACGTCATATGTTTCTACATGGTAGAGAGGTTGATATTTGACTTGATCAGTGTTTAGCACAGGTTTAGCACAGTGAGCAAGCTCCGCCCCCTGGCTACACTAAACCAGCAGAGGTTGCGACTTGCACTACGCAAACTCGTTATTAGCATACCTTACGTACGTACGCGTTCGATAAATTTTTAATTTAATTTTCCGCCTTACCATTAACTCTAGGTTTGCCCTACTTTCAGTCTTCCACTGTGTAGTTTTCCTCGAAAATTGTAGCTGTACACCATCCGTAGCGGTCGTGTCCTAAAGCCTCCCAGAGAAAGTTTGCCTCTTCCCACTGCTACTGCTCAAACTATCCCCGGAGAAGAGAACGTCCCATCTCCGGTTGCTTCAAAGCGGTTCAAGCGCCTCAACGCGAAAGTGACGAAAACATGGTAAGTCTATCTGCTGTACATACACTGAGTGACGGTGCTGACTGAGTACGTTTCGCAGCGCAGACAGACTTACCAACCTTTCGTCACTTAAGCTTCTGGAAATGTTTGAGCTTGACGCGTCAACCGACGTGGATTGTGATGGCGCCATCGACTGCTTGTTTCGTCATTGGCTCAAGGGTAATGTGGAAGAACAGGAGAAGGATCAGTGGACCAAAAAACAGTCCACAGTCTGGCCACCAGTGTCGGGCTCAATATTCGACTCGTCTTCGCACAAGCAGCAGAGTTCGCTGGGATCAACGTTCATGTCATCTCAGGAAACGGAAACGGTGACGAAAACAAGCTTCGTCGAGTTCGGCCAACAAACACCGCCATCAACATTATGCAAGAACGTGAGTGCTTGTGTTCTACGTTTGACGTCACTCTGTATTTTGACAAATCGTGCCTCCTGTATTTCCAGATCTCCCTGGACATCCTTTCTTGATCGAAAGATTTGGGTGAAGAAACTTGTAATTTGGTTCTAGTGCTCAGTAGAGTGTGTTTTAGAAACGTCCTTTGATCTAGTGTTGGCTTCTCTCGTCTCTGACAATCTAACATGCCACCTGGATCTGTAATAAATATGCTAAACCTACCATTCGGATCACTGATGTGCCAAGATTAAAAGCTACAGTGCAGGCTACAGTTAATATTTAACTGCAGATCCAACAAAGCTACAGTTGAGCCTACTGGGAAATCCAAAGTAAACGCAACAGTAAAAGCTTCCGTGAACGATACAGTAAAGGCTACAGTCAGGATAACAGTTCAATGTACAGAATCAGAAAACCAACGAAGAAAGATGCAGTTAACCCCACAGTTGAAGGTGAGGTGCGGTGATTCCTGCTAGATATTCTTCCAACGAGGGTGCCAACACTCCGAATGTTTTTCCACACAGAGATTCATAACAGCAAGTGTGAAGATTGGTCAAAGCTACGGATACAGTGTACTGCTTCGCCACGGGCTGCAGCAAGATTTTCTGATTTTTGTCAAAGTCCCTGAAGGCAAATTGTTGCACTACTTTCCCGAATGACCACTCTACAGCTACTCTCACCTGCGCCAAGGTTTCGTTGAAACGGATTTCACGCTTACGCTTCGCATTCCGATGTGGTGTTATGAGAAGATCGCTCCGTTCGAAAATTTCGAAGTCTTTCCGGAGAGTAGACGAAGGAGAAAATTTACCGTGTTGCCCTAAGATTCGTTTTACCGACAGTAATTTATGCCCCGGAGAGAAATAGCTGAATTGCTATGCAAGCTTCACTAAACATCGGAATAGCGTCCCGTATGCGCTATGCAAAGTTCAGAGCTTGCTTAGCATAGTGGGTTCAATCGGTTCAAGCATGCCTCCGTGATCTCTTCCGATTGGCTCGTTGCTGTGCTAAATCTGTGCTAAACACTCATCAAGTCAAGTATCAACCTCTCTAGTATGCTACCCGTTTAGCGGACTACAGCATCAAACCTATCAGGATATGGCTTCACAAGCACTTGCGGTAGGGTGGAGACACTGCTTCCGCTGCAAAAACTCGCCAGTGGCTCCGTGGTAGAATTACGAACAGCCTATTTGCCAGGTGTGCTAATGTCTGTACGAAAAACCGCTTGGTTGGACGATCCGAGCTCTGCATTGAGAGGTGGCTACAAATCATGTACTGCTCCGATAAAATTGTGTCAGTAAACAAAAAACTTATCAGTAAAATATGCATCTTTTGCCTGTCCATATCTCTAGGATTGTTTGTTCTGAATGTCAACAACTGCATATACCGTGTGCGAGTGGATGGTGCTATCTGGGATGGAGTCAAGCTGTGTGGTTTCACCCATTCGTTCCGATCATTTGGGAAAGAATGTGATCTTATGGTAAGCAGAACTTTCTGACAGCCCTTCTGCTGCAAGCCTCGTATTTCAAAGCCGCTCCATAACACTCTGAACGCCGGTAGTATTAAGACGTAGAAGGTCAACCTCAAGAAATATCCAGAGCCGAGCTCTGAAATATCCAGAGCCGAACTCTGACTGACCCGGACACTGGGGCTGCTGCTCTGACGTCTTTTAGCCTCTTTGGGCGAGAAATTCCGCTGTAGCATCATGGAATTATCTAACTAATCCTTGAACAACTTACTTGCTATAGCCAGTGGCCAACCTTTTCTGAATATACGATCACATTCATTCTGCAAGCCGATGAGGTTTTGATTTTCAGTTTCGGAAACAAAAACATACGGGAAAACCAGAGGACAGACGGTTTCAGATCAAACTTTTCGTTTCCGTCAATTTACACATTACTTTTTTAACCGCACTGGAAAGAACGACAACTTGCCTGAGACATAGTGTATCTAATCGCCGAACGACTGCTTCTGCGTGGTCCGGTTCTCTCCGGTTGACTATTGCTGAGTTTTGGACGACAGTGAATCAGAAGCCAGCTCACAAACGGGCGCATCCGTGCTTAGATTGCTCCAGATCACATCCACCGCATAAAAAAATTGTAGCTAGAGCTACACTCTTCCTTATCGAAGTACAACTCGGCGGATGAGAGGACAAAGTTTGATGCAAGTTAAATCCATAATTTTGGTTGACGTCGGTTGCCCCGCCAGTCCAGTGACGTAATGGGACTAAAATCTGCTCGGAACGAATATTAAATGGCTCGCCTTGAGCTTGTTTGCCTCCTATTACGTCCAGTCCAAACCGGCACATCTGTTCAAAACACTTCTTCTATTGGTTTCACTCATTTCTCTTCGTCTGATATACTCAGCGAACCTGTTCCTTGTTTAAGACTCGATTTTATAGACATCGAACTCGAAAGTTATGACCAAAAACGAAAATTTCTGTACGTCAGAATTGATATTAAGTATTTACGATTCTTCTTGACTTAAAGAGAAAGCTCTCTGATCGTCGGTTTTAGTATTATTAATAGTACGGATAGATGTGAGATTTTCTTGTGTAGGGCATCTCAGCATGATCAAACCAAAAGCTGAGCACTATTTTAAATTTTGCTGGAAGACCCAGGAATATGGAAAGCGGGGATGCCCAATTCTACTGAGATGGCCCAAGGCAATTATGTGAGAGGTTCCAGGCTACTGATGTCGTTTTCACTATATGAGCGGGGTGAGCTGATAGAAGTAAAGAAAAGTTGCGAAGAAAGATGGAAAGACGTATGTGCTAGTGGTAATGAGCGGTCTGCCCCATTGTGTACTAGCCATTAACGGGAAGGAAGAGCCATGAAGTGACATGGTTTCAGTAGCGGTCTTAGACCGAATTCAAATAGACCCGACACTGACCAGTAAAACGACATCTTTCGAAAATTTACGGTGAAAACGGAGCACTAAGGTCTTTACCCTTCTCCTAATTCAAGAATCACCTAGAAGATCCAATCCAAATTTTGAAGTTTTGTCGATACCAGACTCTTGTTGTTCGGTACTTTTGGCTAGCTGAACCTTCTTTGTCTGTCCAAAACTCGGAGAAACATTTCCAGAAAAACAATTTTTGAATTGTAAGTTCTGTTAACGGTGTAAAAAAAAACACCGAGCAACAAACGGTCAGACAATTCCATGGTGGTCGCAATGGGGCCCAAAATCTTTGTGGATCTTGAAACAATGACTGACTAGATGGGTGTCAACGTCTGAAAACTGAGGACGAGTTGTAATCGAACGAATCGAATTTTGTTTCTTGGAAAAGACGACCAGCAGTTCATAGTTACAGCTTTTGCCGTTCACTGTGCGGTGACCGGTTTCAAGTCGGAAACCTAGTCAGTGCGGTATGCGTTACCGAGATTTACCTCGATCCGATAGCTTTGCCTTAAGGAGATGTGTTCACCTACACGGCGCTGACTCGCTCGTACAAACGTCAGCGTAGTTCTCGGATACCTAAACCGATCCGCAACCAGCGGAATAATTAGAAGCCTATTCTCATTTTCAGAATTGCGCTGCTGGTCTTAAAGGCAGTCAAAATGTTTTCAATAGAGAAGCGCTGAAAGTTTCTACTGCTAAGCCGCCAGGAAGTCAACCGTACCTATGGCGTGCAACGGAGCAGAACTTACAAGAGAAGTATCCATCGCCTCACTTCAATCCCCAAACAGATATTGCAAAAGGACATAGAAGAGTCTGATCTGTAGATCGGGATGGACTGCGTCGGCGGAAATGATTTCTGGACTGAACTGCAGAAATTAGAATCTGGGGAACGATTGCCGACAGGTCTATTTCGATGACTTAAGCAATGCGCTCTGATGTAACCCGCTTTGATATGGTTCTTTGATTGATTCACCGAGCGTTTTTTTGTGGACCTCTGTTCGGCCATAGTTTTTGTATCACTTCTTGGGTCATCTTGGCCGTTCAACAATGCTGGGATCGGCTCTTGATCATCCTTCTGCCGGGGGAGATAAGCTGATGGGATCACCGATACCCATTATGTACGATCCTGCGCTCAGTCGTATGCGCAAATGAAGCCCGGGTAGTGAGAATGCGATAGACCGGCTAATGAACGGCTAGCTGTCAATTATTGGAACGCAAACGCCAAACATCAGACACGGTCAAGCCAGCATGCCATTGAGGACCGGTCATACACCTTGGGCATGCGTGCGTTCGAGGGATCGACTGCCCATCGTTGATTAGCCGGTCTACCGTGTTCTTACTGACTAGGCTTGATTTACGCGTACCACTGAGTGCAGAATTGTACATAATGGGTATCAGAGATCCTATCAGCTTATCTCCCGCGGTAGAAGGACGATCAAGAGTCGAATCCAACATTGTGGAACGGCCAAGATGACCCAAGAAGTGATACAAGAACTATGACCGAACGGAGATCCACAAAAGCTCGGCATCAGCAGATGAGACAGAACTTAAGAATAGATCAAGTCTCTTGGTTCAGTGTCTGATCTGGAATCGGTTTGTTGTTAAGCTTTCGAAACAGCGTTCAGACAGCTTTTAGGTCACATCGTTGCCTTTTCTCGTCGGCTCGGGCCCGTTCATTGATGTTTATCAGTTTGTTATCTACACTTAAATTATAAAAAGTGAAAGTTGTTGTTAAATTTTTATGCAAAATTTTGTTCTGAAGTACGTTGTTGAAGGACAGTAACACTGACCAAACCGGTGTTATTTGTCATCAATTGGTATGTTTTTTCTGATTTACAGGAAAGCTTATCACCACCTGCTAAGATTCTTCGATTAACTTGCGCGAAAGCCGACCACCGTCACAAAATGGCCGTGCGAATGATGGAACTAAGAAGACTGAATGAGCTTAAGGTGAAGATGTCGAGGTCCTATCGAAACCAAAGTTTAGCGGAAAAACCTTCAACGGACAAGCTGCATGGCTTCGTCACCATTCATCATCCCTGTGGACGCTTAGGAAACACTATGTTTCAAATAGCTTCGCTACTGGGAATTGCGCGAACGAACAATTTAATTCCTGTCGGCTTCAACGTGGATGGAAAGAATATATCGGTTTTTGAGGGTGTCTGGTTCTTTGATAAGGCACACATGGCTACCGTTAGTGTCAACAACAACTTTTGTGTTGTAAAGGAAGATGGTGTAGGAACATACGCTCCGAAAACAGGTAATCTGTCGGCAAACTGCAAAAATTCTTCTGCGTCTATTTCTGGATGTCTTCAGTCATGGAAATATTTTGCGAATTCGACACTTGAGGTTTCTCTGTTGCTGACTTTTGCGGCCGGCATTTATCGTAGTGCGGAAGTGAGGCTGATTCAGGGGTATGCTCAACTTGAAAAACATCCGGAGAACTTGGGTCGTCTTTTAACAATAGGAGTTCACGTTCGTCGGACCGATTTCACGCAAGCCGGATGGAACAACTATGGTTTAGTGCCGGCCCCAGAAAAGTACTTACTGGGGACGCTGTCCGAGGTCGAAGCAAAGTATCCGTCTTCCTTAATCTTTGTGATCGGAGATGATTACGGGTATTCCAAAACCTTATTCAACCGGACGAATATTCATGTGTTTCCACCAAGTGAATTTCCTGAAGTGGACATGGCTGTAATGCACATGATGGACAGGCTCATCATCTCTGCTGGAAGTTTTGGGTGGTGGTGTGGCTACTTGAGCCGAGCGGACGAAGTTTACTATTATAAAGACTGGCCGAAGATTGGGAGTGGTCTCGAACTACTCTTCAACAGAAAAGACTACTTCCCATCCCACTGGACCGGACGATCATGAAACAGTTCATGACCATCAAGATAGTATGCCTTTTTGGAATAATTGTTCGAGCGAATTTTGGAGTTAGTCGTTCATGCTGAAAGCTGTCGTTTTGAAAACACAGCTAAATGAATTGACCCTGCCAGCCGAATACATTCGGTGTCTAGTATATATCTGATACGAGCAAAGAATTTATCAATGTACCTTAACTGCTTGGAAGGCAAGCGCAGCAAAAAAAGTGGACAAAACAGTGGTATGCATGATCGAAAGTCGTATTGCAGTGCTCAGTAAGCAGGCGCAGAAACTAAACGGCTAAATTTCCGTTTCTGACATCAGGACCGGTTGATTGCATAGTTGCTACATTAGATTGGTTCTAGACATTTTGTGCGAAAACTGCGCACAAAGTGCGTCTCGCGTACACGTCAATAGGCTTGCATTAGCTTACAGCGCTATTGCTATATATCAGTATTTACGCCGTACAGTGCAACATGCATCAACTTGTCCAACACCCCATACGTGCTTAAGCGTCTGCGTTGGGAACTCGAAGCAAATTTCGAGATTTTCGGTGTGCCAAAGTGTGAGCAATCGGGAATCCACCGTAATTTCCATATACTGTTATCCTTTGATCTCGTTGTTCAGACAAATTTCTTAAGATCAGCGAACTGAAGTTCCTCAAACTTTTCTTTACAGCCCGTTCACGCCAACTTTCTACCACCTGCAACTTCGACGTACAAAAAATAAAGAAGGCATCTGTTCCTTTCTTGCCTATACAATATCATACAACTTTTCAAGCAGCTTCTAGTGAGCTATGGTTGGATAACATAAGTTGAGAGATGGTTCCGAAAAACAGGTTAATACGACTTCCGGTGGGAAACATTAATCATCACGAACAAAACGTGCTCTGTGGAATTCCAGGCGTGAGTAAAAACCTCAATTCGATTTCAACAAGCGAACAGATACTTAGGATGTTAAATAAAATTAGACGAGACTGCAGCAAAGCCCTGCAAGCGTGGCAAGTGAATTAAATCCGACAAATTCGACCGTTTTGCCGGTAAACCCCCTCCTCTATAAGAAATTCCAGGTCGTGACCTGAACGGCACATCGGTACTTTCGACCAATTTCCCTAAAGAACAGTCTGTGTTCTACTTACTGTGAACCAAAAAACAGCAGAAATTTAAACCGAAATTGTAGAAAATATTTTCGAAAACACCCCCAAAAATTTTGAAAGTTGGTGCAATTTTTGCGTTTCCCGACCGCTACTTTAATGTCAATTGTAACTTCTAGTAAACGGATTCCAGGTCAGTAGGTTTTCCTGAGGTAGCCAATAAGATGCCCGATCGAGGAAAACTGGTTATGAAGTTGCGCGATTATCGCGTGGAGGACGGCTTGAATAAATAGGTGGTAGCAAGTTGGCGTGAACGGGCTGTAAATTAGTGTTAAAGCGCGAAGTTGCAGACCGAGTCAGTTTTCGAGCT
>BDGG01000001.1:8031066-8184496 GCA_001949185.1 Ramazzottius varieornatus
CTATTCGCCTTTGGAGGTTCGCTCGACGAACGTCAGGCATGCCGAGAAGTGGTGGCGGTTGCCTGTCCCGGTATACAGTTCCCCTCCAGGAAAGATCTGAGTTTGCTAGGTGCACCACTGATGGAAGAGGGCCTGGAGGAAGCCATTCGCGCGAAAACAAGTAAGATGAAGCTGGTGCGCACGAACCTTAACTTGTTGTTTGCTCACCAGGCCCTCTTCGTGCTCGAAAACTGCCTTTGCGTTCCCAAGCTCCTGTACATTCTCCTGTCTGGAAGATTACGTGGTTGCTTACAGAGTTCGACGAGGTGGTACGGGCAAGTCTGGAGAAATGTGCTAACGACGAATTGACATCTGGTCTATGGCGACAAGCAACACTTCCCTTCGGTCTAGGTGGATTAGGCATTCGTCGTACGGAAAATATCGCGCTTTCTGTCTTTCTGACATCGTTCTAATCTTTATATCAACTGCTACTTGGGCTCTGAGCAGAGCTCCTCAGAAGTCCGGGGTCACGGCGTAGAGACATAATCGGTGAAATTCAGACAAGGGCCATGGTAGCTCAAGGGTAGAGGCCGGGGCCTGCCATGTGGAGGCCTGGATATTTCAAGAAAAACCTGGAAACCCTCCCTTGCCCTCGTTAAATTTCATCAGCTGTGCCTTTACCCCATGACCCCAGACTTCTGAGGAACCTTGCCCAAAGCCCACTTGACATCCTGTTCTAAAACTAACGTCGACAGCGAAGCGAACCTCGTCATTTCCAAGCAGAGTCTCTTCCCTACAGCTACAGCATCTGTCCCCGATCTGCTTTACCAACAGAAAGCCCAGGACTCGCCGCTTCTCAAAGAAATCCATGAGAATCTAGTAAGTACCATTATGGATAACAATAAAACGAGACTTTTTCTTTTTCTAAACAAGAATGCACGATTCTGGCTTCACAGGCTATGTCCCAATGCTCGGGACAATTTTCTCCGCAACGGCGCCCTTCGGATCAACGTTGGTCTACGTCTGGGTGCCAAGCTCTTTTGTTCCATATCTGTTGCTCTGGAACCAATTTGGATGAATACGGTCAACACGGCCTGCGTTGCAAGTTCAGTGGCGGTTGTTACAGCCGGCACAACGCACTGAGCCAGTCGCTCAAGCGTGCGTTGACATCTGACCAGATCTCAGCCATCCCTAAACCTCCAGGGATCTTCGGGAAGGACAAGAGACGGCATGAGTTCATGGAAGAACGGTGAAGAGCTCTTCTGGGACTTTACGGTCGTGGATACCCTCGCCATAACGAACTTCGCAATGTCCACGCTCAAACCCGATCCCCGATGCCGCCGAAAAGAGAAAGATTTCCAAGTGCAAGGACATCAAAAGCCAGTTCCAGTTCTGCCTCGTTGGTTTAGAGATCCTTGGACAATACGACCTTGTGCAAAGGAGCTGTTTGAGGCAGTCGGAAGGAAGATGGCTGAAGTAACTGGCGAGTCTGATCTTTTCACGCCTTCAAGCAATGAGTGTCAATCGATATTCTGTGCAATGATTATTGTTCTGTTCTTAATACTGTCAAAGATACGAAAGGCCTCGACGAAGCTTTTCATGTTTTAGATATTAAGAAAAGTACAGTAAATCCATGTAACGCTTGTTGGTTACTTTTGTGTCGCTGCTTTCCCACTTTTTGAGTGTAGATTATTGTCTTCAAATGAAACAATGCAAGAATTCGCTTCTAAAGCGTGACTCAGAAGATATGTTTCAACCGTCGGTCTGATTCTATGTGACTGAATCCAATAAGCCAAAGATGTCAGTCTCAGTCTGAGGACAGTTTGAGGACAGTCTGAGGGTCTGTGGGGACAATCGACTCAAATCATTTGGTTTTCGCCTTCCAAACAACAGAAGAATCCACATGCTTTTATCAAGCAACAGAATCGATCGAATGCTACTACAAAAACTCGTAAAATTCTACGGCGTAAAAACGAGCTCGTTCGGGAATTTCAGAATTTGAAAGTAACATTCGATCCTGCGGCTTCATGAAAAGTACAGTCCGTTCAAGCAAAGTATATGCAGTTGCTTTGGCGATTGGAAACCTTCAACCGGCTGTTCGTTCGTCAATGTCGTTAATTTTGCGCAATTAGGCACACGCGCCTGGCCTAACTGTTGGCATGGGCAAAACAACTGGCAGCCGGCCGAGAGCGGTAACGGACATTAGATTAAGCTGAGTATTGTTGTTTTAGGTTAAGCGCATGTATTCTGTCTCCTCTCTTCTACAGGAAAAACCGCGCACAAAAGCGCATCAGAAAACCGACTCGAAACAAGGACATATGTAGAACGGCGTGAATACGTCTCTAATATTCTTTCCTTCACCCTGAGCATAAAAATTGTTTTCGGGGATGTTCGAGCTTTCATCACCGGAAACTTCGTTCATACTTGTTTGGCAAGCTTTCGGCTTTCCCTTCACGTATGTTGTAAAATTGTGCCATCCATTGACTCAATGATACCGTGACTTTTGTGTCGAAGGCGCTAACAAGCACAGCTAAAAAGCAGTGTTTCCGCAAACGTTGTCAGTTTCGTTCGGATGAACAAAAGGATGCGTTTTCGCTACCCGGATTAACGCTGAGGCTTGTAATGGCGACTATCTCGCGGGATGGCCTGATGGGAGAAGCACCACAGGGAAATTCCGGTTCTCTTGTGTGATCATTTTTAGGCTTCATCGAAATCGGGATCGTCCGATCAGAATCAGGCCAAAATGTCACCTCAAGTGCGAGTTTTCCATGGTTTAGTAAGTTTTCGCCATGGGTTACGGTTTCCGGTGTCGTGATGTCAGGATCTGGTTTCCTATAGGGAACTCGACATTGAGCCAAGCAACTGACTTAATGGATCTATCAACGGCCACAAGTCACGAATCGCCAGACAGGTCAATTTTGCAGTATCAGAAAGTTGAGATCAGATTTTGCTCATCCCGCCATCGGGGAAGATCAGCCGACTGGATCACTAGCCCCCAGTATGTAGGATTCTCCACACAGTCACACGCGTGAATCAGTCCCAGGCAGCAAAAACGCGGAATGTGACTAAATCAATGATCAGCTCTCAACCAGTCTTGACGAAGTTTTCATGTTGTAGATGTCGAGAAGGGAACCTCTGTGTGGGTTTTATTTACTTCGTTCGTATCGTTTGTTCCTCATTTTTTGAGTGTAGACTATTGTTTTCGAATGAAGTTACTTTTCCAATACGAGGGTCAGAGGACACGCAAGAACTTAGTATTGCTGTACGGGACAGACAATGGTTCCCGGCTTTTGGGATTTTCTCCCAAACAGCGAAGTTCTTCCTCTTCCGTTCTGATTGTGCATGGACAGCTGGGACCTCTAGCTACCATAGAAAAACATCGACTTTATAATAGGCATATGATATTCCACAAGGTTTTCTTTTAACCTGGAACTTATTCGCATCCTGAATTCAGCTGGAGGTTCGAGATGACAGATAGTCTTTCGCAGGAAACAAAAACTACGGAATGTGTGCACTAGAAAATGTGACGAAATATGCCTTAATTATGGTGCGAAATTCACTATGACCACTACCTAGCTGTACAAGTTCACTGTTGACGCGGCGGGGGTGAATCCTCCCCAGGACTTTATATGGCTTCAAAAAAAGTATTGGCACTTCTTCCTGCCAGTTCGGTGTTGGCTAATAGTCACTTTTACAAAAAATATATCGAGAAAATTATCTTTATTTATACTCTCTCAAGGGTACTTGGCAAATCAGGATGCACCGAATATTACTGATTATGAACGTAACCTTAGAAGATCCGAGAGTTCATTGGTTCATGAGTACCGACTCTGACTCGCATAGCTACGGTACCAGGCACATATAGACAAGAGCCGGATCTCTTGCCGGTTTTCTCGCGCAGACTTTCTGCAAATATTTTAACCGGACCGTTTACTCATATTGTAGTCTGTTAGGCAGTGTAACATCAGCGAAGTCCTCGAAAAGTTCTTCCTCCATTCGACCTGAGCAGAGCCACAGTTTTGCCGAATTAGTTAACCTAAGGCGCAAAGGCGCCAAGATCCAGTATCGTGAATGCTCGTCATGTGAACAGCACGCGGAAGTTTGATCCCTTATCCGCTCAACTTTTGACTTGCTGGACAAAACAGCCGCGATCTGCTGTCAAAGCCAGCAAGCATTTTCCACAACGTCGAATATGTTTCCCTGCGCGTAATCAAATCTTATTGCTTAGTGCATATGCATACCTTCACTGCAGCTGCAGTAGTGTGTTTTAAACCGCTAATTAAGTTTGATCGTGGACAAGAAGGTACTTCCTACGTTGTGCTCGCTGCAGCTTGTGTTATCGAATTCAGCAGGGTTTGCTTGTGATACGACTCATGCAGTTAGTTAGCCGTGCAGCATGCAGCAGCGTCGCTTACAGCTGCTTTATGGAAAACGAAGTTGAAAAGCATTTGCATCATTAGTTTGATTCCTTTAGGACCAAAATGTAACCCGTCAGTTTTTTCAGCCATCATGTGATGTATTTGATAGTAGGACTCCCATATATGGACGGATGTCCCCCGCAAGCATTGTCTTGACACATCATTAAAAATTCCTTGCTTTTCGTTCATGTGGTCTGATTCTGGTTTCCACGTGATTGGATGTTGAACTGCCCATAAAACAGCTGATCGACTGGACAGGCTCTCCAAGACAGGGACCAGCAGTGTCAAATTCCTAGAAAAAATAAACATGCGTCTTGTAAATTCATACATTCAGTTGAACACGCTGGCTGTGGTTGTTACTCGATCAGGTTTTCCTTCGCCGAGGCTACTTGAAGTCTTCAGAACCGGAATTCGGTTTTACGTTACGGTTTCAGCAGTCGGCGTTTTCACAACAAAGACTTCTATTCTGTAAGACCAGGCTATGTCGGGCATTTGAAGAGAACGAGCTGTAACGACAAAATTTACATGTGATGGAACAAGAGTCAATTGTGAGTTGCTGATCAACCATCTTCGTAGACCTAATGCGAACAAGTCTGTATTTAGACGGCTGTGCCTCGCTCGCTGAGTACCGAATTGGGTAATTCTTCACGAAGCAGACATAGAAAGTAATAGTCAGAATCTCGAAAACTACCTTAAGACAAACTGTTGTCTTTCGAGGGCATAAATCCGTTCTATACTGTCAGGTTAGAGACCTCCTGACCATGCCCTCCATGACGCAACTGTTCGAAGCTGTCGGAAATAAGATGCCGGAACTAACTGGCAAGTGTGAATCTTTTCAGTTATTCAAGCGAATGTCAATTGAAATCTTTCGAGGTAATAGTTATTCTGTCTCAGTACACGCACCTGTCCTTACTGAAGGCATGGATCACAACGTTGGGAGTCGGCCGGAACCATTAATGGTCAGCTTGATTCAATGCGCGCTACCGCTTTCGGCCGGCCGCCAACTGCGTGGTTCATACCTTCAGTAAGGACAGGCCAACAGTTATGTTGGGTGCGTACTGTAAGAACGAAAGGAGTGGATGAAGTATTTATGTTTTACATACTACGGAACAATCAGTCTAACGTTTGTTTTTCATTTTATATACGCTGCTTCTTCACACTTAAGTGTAGAGTACAGTGTACGCCAAAAATTAAGCGCTAGAAACGTGCGACATTGCAGCTGAAGCCTCTCTACGATTTTTAACAGCTATCTGTGACGCTCACTGTATTGTCTTTAGATAACACCTTGAGCACCACGCGATTTCTGACTCTGAATACCGGGTGAAAAAGTCACTTTCGCCTGTTTTTAACTGGTCAAAACCGGGGGCGTCGCCAAATTTGACCGATCATCACTTTCTCGATTGGCCGGAATTCTGGAATATGATGTAAAGTGCGCCACCTATCAACTTGAAACGGCCAACCTTCATGGTTTTTTTTTGAACACCGAAAAAGCGATTTCTCAAATCTGAAAAATTCGCTAGATGGAGAAATGTTTAGACTCGAGCTAGGATTTTTGGATACTCTGGCGCAACCGACTGCTTTACTGAAAAACATTCTGCTGTCTAGGACGAAATTTCCATCGAATACAGAAAAAATTCCAGACAGTTGTGCAGATACCCTGTCCAGTGGCCGCTAGTCCCAGTGTGGAGGGAAGTTGATTCTTCAGGCAAAGAGAGAAAAACGAGGAACAAAAGTTGAACCGGAATCTCGCCACGTGCATATTAGTGTGCGCCGGGAAGTGAGTTTCCCACCCAGTGCTCAACGTGGTAAAGGTGTTTACATTTGGAAACCCTTACATTCTTGATGGAGAGTACCACAACGACACACCACCCAGACAGGAACGTTACCTGGACCGAACGGTAACCTATCTGTCATGAGAGACCGGGCTGACAATGCCACGGGGGACTAGGCGGTACAAGAAGCTCATCCTCTGCACCGCTCTTGCGAGACCACAACGCCTGGCGGATCAATTAATAGAGATACTATTGCAGTTGAAGGGTGGTAAATCAAACAATCGAAAATCGGTGAGTGAGTTCGGTGGCTGTTCTAATTAAAAGCCCTGATTAACAGTTTCGATGTAGCCGGCTGTTTAGTCCGCACGAGATTTTCTGTCGTACTTCCTCGGACCGTATTTTCTCCAGTCCAGGTAAACGTCCGCAATGATATGTCAGTTTGTCTACTTCCACATGCTTAACTGTTTGGCTTGCCACATTTTTTATGTGGAGGCCAAAACCGTTCTAAGAGAAGATATTCCGGATGACCATACATCCGTTTACGAAGGCCAGATTTTACTGCCCAAATATGTTCGTATAATGCGGTCTCACTACCAATAAAATGCGGTGAGATGGTATTGCATACTGACCGGAAACAAACGACCAAGAGGTCAGCTGAAGTTTATTAATTGGTCTGGCCTAATTGGTCTGACCAAAGCGTGGCCAAAACTACGTTAAAGTAGCGTCGTGGTCCTGCCCGGCCAAGAAGTTACACCTATGGTATCTCTGTGCAAAAGAGTTCACTTTTCAAACAGTAATTGAAACACTTCCATGCTGCACCACCAGCGTCCTTCAGTAGTGGTACCTCTGTAGCGGATTAATCGGTACATGCATATTTCGCGGTGGTTCTATGTCATACCGAATGCATCCTTTCCCGTGGTCACGATCTCTAATGGCGCCCGTCAGCGGTCACCGACGTCGTGTGATCACAGGAGGAAACAGCTCTCCCCGTATGTGGTTCGGTAATGATGAGTTTACCTTTGGAAATACAGCATGCAGTCTCCGAACGGAACTTGTTTGAGGTTGCAGCCTCGTATAAACCAAACTCCGGCGCTCAGGACAATAACAGCTGGAATTTCGCTAGTGTTTCGACTGAGTAGTCCGCTGAGTCTAGGGTGTAGTGTCTTGTAGTCGTTATACGGAACCCACCACCTCTCGAGAACAAAGTTATGCTGCTCAAATGTCCGTCGAAATTCGCAAGCCTGTAATAGCTCATTTGGCCAGACAAGAGAATTTGCGTCTGGCCGGTCGCAGAAGTTGGTTGCTGGCCACTCATTAACGTAAGATTCGTTGACGACATGTCTGTGGATGGCAATCTGGAGCTGCCTGATTCTTGAGTCACCAATCAGAAGAATGCTAAGTCTTCTGGGACATGTGCCGTTAAGCATAGCTTTCGCATATTTCGAGAACCTGAATAAGAAGGAACAGATGGTGCTCGATTAGACAACATATCTAAAATATAGCCTTCACTCACTCTTCATAGTTATAGTTGTGCATCTGGCAGTCTATTGGCCGCCAGGTCTCGTTAGGATACTGTAGACCGAATTTTAGCATTGCATTGCAGCCAGAAATGTGGGAAGAGCATTGATCTGTACGTTGATAGCGCGAGCCAAGATCATTGGTCTCGTCACGAGAGTCGTTAATGGATGTGTATCTAAGACCTGGAATGTATGTTGTCGTACCGCATTCTTGTTTCCAATAGATCAACAGACAAATTATGCCGGTGGCTGCAACAAAGGTCCCAAAGTAGCCTCCTTGAACACATGGAATGAGTGTCATTTTTTGATCGCAATGAGCCACAAAATTACTGTAAAAGAGATGTGGTTTAGTCGAACACAATTGTCAGCATATTCGTTCCAGCAGTGGCCGCAGAGAGGTATACCGCTGTTGAGTTTGCGAAGTGAGACGTACCGCTGGTACGACCACCACGCACACAGGTGTAGAAAGTGACCAATACCGAAAGTTTTACTGTTTTAAACTAAATTGACTGATTTAAACATTAGAAGAGGGCAAAGACTCTTTTTTCGCTTTCGCTGCTGACGGCTTGTTGCATAGATTAAGCTGCCACCGCGGGATGAAAGTCCGACCGCAGCTAAAATGAGCTGCAACGTCACTCACTCAAAGTTGACTGGGTGTGCCCGGAAGTGGTCGCTCTATCAGCTTTTGGATAGAGTGACCGGGCATACAAGGCATGGGGCTGGTGGCTTATAAGCGGTTGCCTTTTGATGCCAGTAAACACCAGTTTCTGTAGCGATGAATGCGCCCAGAAGAAAGGAAGGACCATAGCCAGAGCGTCCACACTGACCAACGCTTCACTGACCAGCGTAAAGACGCTCTGCAGGCACCGGGTGGGAGCTGACTGGTCAAGCCTCTTCGTGCCTGCCGTGAAAAGTAAACAAACTTTGAAGCGTGATCCTGAACAGTCGACCCGTTTGCAATAAGAATTTCGTCAAGAAATTCCAGGATGAGCGAAAACAAAATATTCAAAACATTTCTCCGATAGCTGAGTGTTTGGGAAACGTACTCCTAAGCTTTGCTAGTCGCAACCATGAATAGTTTTCGAGCAATCGGTCTCTAAAGCCGTCTGCCAGTGTAATTTTAGCATTGCCCGAACCACATTGCAGGTTGCCACTTGAAAATGAAGTGCTGAGTGGCCAACGTTATCATCTATAACTTTGTGCTCGATGGCTCCTCATAGAACGGTCGAGTCGAGCTACATCGCCGCAAAACCAAAATCGTATTTACGGGTCCATGGCAGCGCAGCCAGGGGTCTGTTTGCGCTGCCCGCGGTTATTTCTCAGAAATCAACCATTTTTCTACCTTACTCGGCGGGCTTCACACAGAAAACGTTTCTGAAATGCCCGAGATAAATCTTTCCCCAGAATGGCCGGAAATCACAGGCCCGTCGTCTTAAGCTATCTCACACACTGCATAGGAGAGAGTAACGCGCAGCCCTTTCGTTGTTTTAGTACCTACTTAGCATTAAAATGGGAGGATTAAGTACGAAAAGCGTAACTTTTCAGTCCGGTCTGCGTTATCTTACCGGGGAACATCTCATTTTGGTCAGTTTGTTGCTCAAGTATTAACAAGTACGAGTACTGAGTGATTACAAGGCTTCCAGGCTGCCATACGAAGATATTTCGCTAAGCTGTGTCCTCGACCTGAATTAAGAGGAACGATCTTAGTATGGACTGTGTAATTTGGTTCTAACCAGAGATATCCGAAATTGGAGTCAAGTGAGAAAATCGGTCCCTTGCCCTAGGAGAGAATCTGCTCGAAGTTTCTAACGCACAAGACGACGGCATTCATGTTAGGCAACAGCACGCGGATGAGGTATTAACTAGTAGCCAGTCTTTACTGTATGCTCTCCCGAAATTCACGTACGTCACTGATTCTCAAATCATTGGGGTCTTACCGTCTAATTTTACACTCTGAATGGAGTGACGTACGTGAATTTCGGGAGAGTATGCAGTAATTAGATCTGTACTGTTGTGAAACGAAAGCCGCGGTCTTCTGCGTCTTCACGCAGTTTTATCTAGAGCGGAGCACAATCGCGTCAATTGGGATTAACTTCGGACCCCTTTGGTTAGAACCACCAATGAAATAAACAGAATTCTTGTATCAGTATTAAATTAACCTCACTGGAAAAATTTGGCTGTCGGATTAGCAGCGGCTTCCTGCACTCTGGATTTCCGAAACTCTTGACAGAACGCGGTGATCCATGTTGTTGGCTGCTGTAACCTCTTTACCGGCCCACGCTACGTTAAAAAACCGCTATTCGATTTGAAGTTATGACCACTGCAGGTCTACTTGGTTATCGGGTGGCCGAGAAGACACCCAAATTTTGAGCCGTTCCTCGTTCATTCTGCCGATGGCGACAATACCTTGAGCAACGCTAATAGCGCTTCCATCATGCTGAACCTTGAAATAAAGGTTAAACCAAGGCCGCAATCTGTCTGACTTACGCCCTGCCTGACCCACCACGCTTGATTTAGCTGACTCACTAAACGCGATGCGGATACATCGACGAACTGTCCAAGGATCGCTAACAGTTGTACGGAGGCACTGTTGGTTGGTGGCTTTTGAGGAGCGAAGGTCAAACGGCCCAAAATTATTGCAGAAAAGGTGGTTTCTATTTTACATCGCTCGACGCATTAGCATGATGATACTGTCCAGTCGCTCGAAAAGTGTACAACCGTTTTCAATTCTAGTTGAAGGCCTGCTGAACATTCATCAAACAGCATGCCAAGCCACAGGCGAAAATTACGTCAATTATACAATACACTGTGCTCTGAGTGGGGTAATCAAGTAATCAAGTCGCACGGTTCTGTCTGTATCGGCAAGGTGAGCAGTATCGTTAACTTTGAATGATTTGCGTGGTGAGAATTCGAAAAACCTTGTATATATTCGGAGCGACTCGACTGTAACGAGGAAGAAAATTAGCCCGATACGGTTGGATAATTTTAAAAAACCACCAGGCCTTTTAGGCCATTGGCGAAGGCATGGTGATGCTCATTTCGTTCGAAAGTCCGCGCTCGTCTGAGAGAATTCGCTTCGATGGAAACGATAAGCGAAGCTTTAACGGTAGTGAGAACCTTTCTCCAGAAAGGCCACGGAGTTCGCAAGAATTCGTAGTTCGTCTGAAGGAGTCTGCCTTAATTAGCAAATTCACGACAGCGGATCACGTTACAGCTACTGTGTCGAAAATCCATCCCTTGCCGTGATTATGTGACATTGGCTACCTTGATTAATGCTGTGGTGACATATGACGACGGGAAAGGATGCTTTTTTGACATTATAGTTGCACTTAGTGTCGAAGCTTAACCACGTGAATAGACTTTCCCTGATCTGACCGGGTTGATCGACCAGGGATCGATCGGGTTATGAGCACTAACGCTCGTATCTTCGAGCTCGGGTCAACTGGGTCGAGCCTGAACAAACTACGACACAACGCGTGGGTTGTCGATGATCCAGGGTCAAACGGGTCGATGATCCAGGGTCAAACGGGTCGATGATCCAGGGTCCAACGGGTCGATTATAACAACGGAGATTTGCATAAATCATCCGTCATGGTCGGGTCATAGCAAGCTTATTTGTCAGGTTTCGAAGCATATAGTACGGTACATGACACGGAACTTTTTCAGAGGTACGCTTTGTTGGTCTAACCGTTGACCAGATTATTCGGCTATGAACAATCATTGAGTATCAGGAGGGGTGTTGGTGAGTCACTGCAAGTCGGAATCCCGCTATGCCGTAGTACACGAGGTAACTATCTTATTTGACTCGACTTTGCAGAAAACAAGGAAACCAGCGAAGTAAAGATAGGTCCAACTGATCTGGTGGAAGAACGAGGTCGAAAAAGCACATACAGTTGAAAGCAAATCAACTTCGAGAACTCTCAATGCTTGATAATTGGGAGCGACAACAGCACCAACCCTAGTCCTTTGACGAAGTATCAGAATATTCTATGGGTTGCGGAAGTAGTTCAGAATCATCTGGATGTTGTTGTTTAGAGTTTCCGGTTCTGTGTATAACCCGTCCATCGTATCATCGAATTTTGAATCGGATTAGATTCCTAGTAGACCACTTTACTTTCAGAGAATTTGGCCCGAGCCGTGCGTGCGGCTTTTTCATACAAGATCATGTTTCTGTTGGTCAGTTCCCTGGAACGAAAAGAACTTTCGCTGTATCTCCGAGATGTGACAGTTCAATATTCCGGTTTGAGTTTTACACAGCTCGCATGTTCACGGAAATCGTCATACAGTTCCTACGACACAGATCAGCTGATCGGACAGACACTTAATCCCTTGCCATACAGTCACTGTCACGGGTCATCGCCACCCCATAGTGTTCGTTCGTAATTTCGTGTCTGCTGACCCCATTCTCCGATTCCTAAAACTTGAAGGTTGTTACGTACAAGACACCTAAAGTTTTTCGACCGCGTGAGAGACATTTTCTCGTATATGTACCACGGCCCACTTTTCCGAACACAATTAATCGGTTATCTCCTTCGTTGCTTATCTGTGGAATCCACATGGTAACTCTCGGCTCATTCGAGAGAGTAAAATCTCACCTATCGCTACTCGCTAGATACCCGATTCATAGATAACGGATGATCACGACGGAAGATATTCAAGACGAAAATATCTCGTCCATTAACAACGTCAACAAATGGGGTGTCGTATCCATACGCAAAACTTTTTGAGAAATTTTTGCTGGAGACCTCTTCTATTGCGATCCATGGAACTGTGTGTTTGTTAAATTTTGACCGTTTAGGACCTCTGATAAACCTCCCTCGTGATTTGTGAACAGGCACCAAAAATGACCCTTATTTCCGTGTTCGAACGACCAATTCTTACCGGTTAATTGATTGAAAAACGGCTTGTCTGTCACGTGGTCAAAAATCTGCAGGTTTCTTGTACATAACAAAGTTTAAGTTTTTGGATTGGGCAATGGGTTCAGGAGACGCGAAATTACGAACGAACACCCTGGGGTGGCGATGGCCCGTGACAGTGACAGTTACTGCAGTCAACTAGAACGAAAAAGGTTTTTGCCGTATCGTAATACGCAGTACCGCTGGCTATTTAGTGCATCAGTGTCACCAGACCAAGATAAAATAATTTGTTCATTGTACAAGCAGGACGAACAATCAGGTTTTGGACTGCGCCATGTTTGGCGAACAGGCCCGCAGAAAATCAATGTCAAGTCGCAGAATACATAATTCACCTCGCTCCTGTGCAGAGTTCGTCGTATTTCCCGTGAAGATGATGGCATCACACACATGGGTTCTGACGTCCCGATAGACTGCAGAGATAGGTTCGTTCTTTAATTCGTGACAAATTCTCCTTCCACTCAATCTTTGCAGAGAGACTTTTTGAGAACAGACAAACGTTCGAACACTTGAAACGCACCGACCAGAGAGGGAATGGTTGGCTGTTTAAGCACCCAACCAATTGAAAATCGAAGCTGAAAATCCTCGTTTTCCTGTCGTTAAAGCGGTGCGTCTGTAGGCGGACTGGCTGGCCAACCACGCTGGTCAACCACGGCCAACCACGTAAATTTGCACACCGCGAGGGTAGGGCTAATCTTTGGTATGTGTATTTCGGTTCGGTTTTCAGTTGGCAAAAATTTTGGTGCTACAGAACGTGTTGCCCGATAGCGGTACTCATCGTACGTAGGGGAGGCGGAAGGAGAGACTCCACATACACACTTCGTCCAATGAGACCTGCGGAGGGTTGCGACGTTCTCACGCCAGTACCGAAAATGTTCCGCTAGCTGCTTTGCTGTATGTGAAGCAAGATCCTCTTGGTAAAAAACGTCGAGCCTACTTACACGGGCTGATCTGGCTTGAAATCGCCTTTTCTCCCTGCACCGTCCACGACACTCTCTTTTTCTAGGTGCGCGGGGCTTGATGCGACCTTCAAACATCACGATTCCGAAGGTTGTCAGCGGAGAAAACAGGCGTTTTTTCATTTTTTTGCGGACTGGAAAACCCCATGTTGAGACTGGTAGCTATTCAACGAGTGTATACAGAAGAAAGCGTTGGAGCGAAGCGCCACTACTATCTAAGACTTTGTGCGATGGTTTTCTTCGTACAAAATGTGGCCAACCCGAAGTAAGTCAAAAGGATAACCAATGTACCGCGACAACCTACTTGCGGGGCCTGGAAAGTGTGTCGTCCTTTACACTACGCGTATTTATACTCCGTAAAAAATGCCGGCTGTCGTGCGTCGACAACCTCTAGAACCAGTATGTTTTGAAGGCCGTATTAATGCCGTGCACCTAGCTAAAAAGCACTGTGCAAAGCTGTGCACCCAGTTTGAGGGAGTGTCGCGGGCGGTTCACGGAGAAAAGACAGTGGTAGGCCGTGCACTAAGTCACTGCGGTACGGAAACCATGGAGCTTTCCCAATGTCGGTGTTAAACCGCCTCAGTCACATGAAAATACTTGGCTATACAATCGTTGTATTGTTTGGGCTCATATTTCAGGCTCATATTTCGGGAAGTCGTTTAACCACAGTACCGTCCATGGACATCGCGTGCGCGAGATGCCGCTCAACTGCCGGCTAAACAACCGTATGTTTAACTCGCGCAGCCGCGCAGAGCTTGCCAACTCACGGCGCAAAAGACCGACGGGTCATCACGCCACGCTGATAATGTTCAAGTAATTTTGGTGGGCAGGCGGCGTCCTAACATCGTTTTGGACTAAATATTCATTGCGAACATATCGAAGGGTGCTTGGGAAGAGAGTTGCAGATCACACGGGAGAAAGAAGATCATCAGTATTTTTTAAGCAGCGTTTTGCTATAGATATTCAGAGAGGAAATGCTGCCTGTGTTCTGGGAACTTTTCCCTTCTCTCGTAGCGTCGAAGAAATCTGTTATATTTTTGGATACTCGGAACCAGGGAGTCTAGCTTGTGCTAGGCTCCTTTTTTGTTTTACTTTTTTCGAAATTTGAAACGAAAACCAATATATCTACCAATAAAGACCTTGGACAAGGATGCTAACAACGAGTCGTTGAACATCTCGACGAACTTGATACACTAATAACTCTCACTTCCTTAGTACGAGGAGCGAGTTCTTACTTGGCTCACGGGACTACTTTACCCAGTCAAGTTCTGAAGGCAGCGCTGCCAGTGCGAAGTTAGCTTTATCGGGCAACTCGCGAAAAGTTTATCCGTTCCGCATTCGCAATGCAATGCAGACCTTGGTTCGATGGTTGCCGAAACGGGCTGCGCCGCAGTACAGCACGGTGCTACGTTCGAAGACAGTGTTTCATGTCGCCATATCTCCGTGTAACGTAGCCAGATTTCGCTGGTTCTGCTTTCAGAACGCAGTCAAAGGCTTACTCCTAATTGTCAAAGCCAACGATGGCAGAAAACAACTTGCTGTAACCGACGCATTCCCGTCAAACAACAATTTTCTTGTCGGGCATTTTCACTTCCAGTGACATCGAAGACGAAAAAACGGCTATCGGTTGAACCAGCGCAACCCCATTCCTGCACCTCTTCCCTCGAATTCAGCTCTTAGAATTGAACTAGTTTTAGGCCACAGTTCAGTACTTGGGTGGTTCTAATTCGACCATCGCAGGCTGAGATATGAGCAGGAGAAGATCTTCAAAATAATCTGGCGTCTCTACTTGGTTTATCCATGGATATCAGGTGCATTGCAACAAAAAGGATAGCCTTCAGATATCGCAAAGCTCGCTGAAGGTTATCCTGCAAAGAACAGTAGCAAGTCAAGTAAATGTTGGAAAATAAAGACGGAGAAAGCAAGGACAGATTGCACTCGTACAGTTGACTGAATTTTGTAAAAGCAAAGCGTTTCGCTTAAAAGTGGGTGACGTTTTGGCCGTTCCGATTTCGAATGAAAACGGTAGTGTTTCGTTATTATTAACCTTGAGCACACCTTTCAGAAATGTCTTATTTTGCTCGGTTGGACACATCTGTGGTTTACTTGGTGGCTTGCTTGGCTTGCAGCAGAAAGCGTGCTCCCTAATATCGGAACGGATTTCCGATCGACTTTCATTCCCAAATTTCTTCTCTCATGATCTTCGACGAACTCTGTTTCTAGCCTGGCTTAACACGAGGCGGGGTGTTGGGAGATGGTTGGGATTCAGTTTGAAAGTTGGGGAGGGGAACGGTATGAAGAAATATCAGTGGGGAAGTACTAGCCAGTTCGGCAAACGGGTAAAGTAGAGCCTCGCTTCTCGTACACGATAAAATGCTTGCTTATGTTGCTCGTACTGTAACATTGTAGAACACCAACTTCTCCGTTGTACGGAGCGATTTCCGCGCGGTAACCGTTCCCTCCGAATCCACCATCTAAGTTCTATACTCTCCAGAAATTTTCGGAAGCATTTTTCTCCATTTTTCTAGAAGGTTGACGGTAAGTATCATTTACAGGGTAAATACCACAAGAAATCAGGGTCAGCAGTTTTTACTGCCGACTGTTAGGACTGCAAGCAGCTTTCTCTCCGCTGGTTTTCAATCAGCGGAGATTACTTTACTGGTACAGTCGCAAACACGTATCGCGAACAATTGTGCTGTTGACTGATGTTTTTATCGGCTGAATCTTTTGGGGGAAATTGGGATGCAAAAATCGAACTGATTACGATATTCCGGGCTGGAAAGTGGTAGACAAAATGAACCTATATTTTGTTATTTTACTGTGCGCCAGTTTTTCTTGTCTGGTTATGATCTTCGTCAGTTATCGTGACTTCCGCAAGACACCATATCCAGTGGAAACAAAGTCTTGTGATGTAATGTTTACCGGAGGTTATTTTTCGTTCCCAGGACTTGGACTTGCTAACTTGTGGAATCCCCGCGACTGTGATTTGATTTTTCGCGAAAGCATTAAGTAAGTACACGCGCCTGGCCTAAATATGGGGATGGACAAAAATATGGGGAACGGAGCGAAAGCGACACGGGCCAGCTGAGGTTGATCAATCAACTAAATCAATCGAAGCACAGTCGCTTTCGCTCCGTTCCCCACATTTTTGTCCATCCTCATATCTAGGCCAGGCGCGTGTACGGCTTCTTGTAGGCTACCAACTCAAATTAGGCATTGATGTTCGGAAGCTTCGAGTGGGTGTTGCGGACCTCAGGTTGCAAACTTGCACAGTGTAACAGTCTCAGAGATAAGAGCCGCTTGCTTGATCAGTGCAGCCCAATAACCCCTTTGTCGATACGAGAAATCACAGAGCGCATATACAATAAAATACTTAAAGTAGGGTGGGTCGGATGGTCGAAAGCTACGAGACTATGACGATCTAAAATGAACCCGGTAAAGTGTGAAAGCGAGCCGTCGACTGGGCACGAGACACATGAAAAAAGGAGCATGCGTTCTGTGCTCGAGCGATGCCCAGAACTCATTTCTCTTTTTTGCATCGCAGATTGAACGAATTGCTCCGTTGTATGTTCAATCACTTTTCATCGGACAATTTTGAGAAGCTTGGTCTGCAGTGTTATGAACGGATCTTCGTTAATTTTCAGCACCGAGGCTACTTGTGCTACCACAAGGTCTGGTCAAGATGATGGGCTCTGGAAGACAAAAACGGGTGGTACAGCAGTAAGAAAGGACTATATGCGCAACACAAGTACACTAGTTTGGTGGAATTAAACATCGTAATGTTCGATGCGAAATCAATTTTGTTCAGCGAAGTACGTGGCAAAATTCTGTGACGGTTCCCATAGCCCACCGAAACTGTGTAACTCCAGCCGTGACTATCTCAAGGAAAAGCTAACTGGTAAATCCGCCCTTTTGCACGTTCTTCGCAGTGTTCAGCTTTTCGACGCTGGAGAACGCAGAAACGTGACTCCGGATTGAAAGGTTGTGGTTTTTCCATCAAAATCACTACCAGTCGAACTTTGGGGCTCACAGTAGCTGACCAAAGTACCTTTGACTAGAAACGATCCCACAGTCGGGTGTCTGGAAAACATCATTTTCCTTCAGATATTTAGATAGGGAGATCTCTGAGCGACAGACTCATGGATATTTCTGGTGTGGGTCAAAGTTTTGCATATTGCTGCGGCAGGTGATCAAAGGCACTGTCTTATGACGTCATCGTGTCTATGATTCTGTAGCTCAGACATCTCTCTATCTAACTATCTAAAGAAAAATGATGTCTTCCAAACACCAGACTGTGGGATTCGTTTCTAGTCAAAGGTACTTTGGGCAGCTACTGTAAGCCTTAAGCCCGATTTTGGTTCTAGTGGCTTATGTCCTAGTAGTCTGTCAGCTCACGCATTTCTTGAAACTACGTGTGTCACAGGAACCACAGTCCCGAGCTGAAAAAACAGTGCACTGGTAGTGGAACTTAAAACTAACGATGTATATTTGAATCACGTTTTGAAAAAGTTATGAGCGAAGGGAAAGATTCCTCCAAGACAGGATCACCGAACAATAGCAGCTGGTATGTTTTACACGAGGGCTGTCAACATCCAGACCAGAACACCTAGAAAATGGCTTAAATGGTGCAACTACAGCAAACCATAGAGCATCTCAAACTAGACGATGTAGACCGGCTTCAACCGCCAGATCACATAGGGAGCTGGTTTAAATGACATAACACACAAAAAACTGTGGCGGCGACGTAATGGTCAACCGAACTTATAACATTAATTAGGTTGCAAAAGGAAAATTCACGCTGAAAGGCATGCAACTGAAGTTTACGACAGCCACAAGGCCGCTACTGTCTACTGATACCCCAGTAGCCATGTCACAATGACTTTCTCATTGAGGCAAAATTCTCCACATTGTCAACGCAAGAACCGCCATTTCTAAAACCCTTTGTCACAAATTCTGTCTCCTTGTTTATGAAACATTGCTTCATGAATAACCAGTTTCCAACGTTCGCGAGCTTATGGATGATGATGACCTTTCTGATGCTTCTTCCAACCATAACCGCAGGTCACCATTACCAGTGCCCAGTTTTCTTCGCTCCGGACAACCCTAAGGGTGTCGAAGCCCAACACCAGAACCCGCCAAGCGTCGACGTAACCCCCTCTTTACTGGTCTCACGACTGCGCTTGGTGGCACCACCATCCGACGATCACGCAGCATTCCTCCTGAAATTCCACCGCCGCTACCCGTCCGCAGATTCACACCCTCGTCTCGTATACCTCGTATACCTATCTTCTGCCATTAACTGCCTACGGTAAAACCATCCGTTCCCTTCAAGCGAAACACGATTTCAAATCAGTCTATGAGTGCAACACCCGCTTTCGAGAAGCCATGCCCTCCATTGACACTAACGACGTCGACTAGTTTGGGCTCGATTCTTCGCTTCTCGTCAACGTCATTCCGTCCCCGTCAAGCGCTCCAGCTTTCCCTTCTCGACCACTTTTTACCTCTCGTCCACTTTCCGATGCTCTTTGTTTCAAGTGTCACGCCTTCGGGCATCATGCCGACCAGTGTACTGCATTCTTTGCACAAGCATCTTCTTCCGACCGTAGTCCCGCAGCTCAGGCCGCATTTAAGGCCGCATTTCTTGCCGGTCGTTCCTCGTCAGACAAGCCCTCTGGAGCGGCGGGCGAGGTTATCTGCAGGGACAACAACGCTTGCCGCTGCACCACTCCCTGCCCCAACAGCCGTACCCACAAATATACCTATTGCTGGCAGTTTCATCCTTTCTCCGAATGTAGTAAACTTTAAGACGACATTAGAGTCAAGAATACCGCTTTTGTCTGACCGCTTCGAACACCACCTCAAAAATCACTCCGATCCATCTCTCGTCCACCAGTTTGTCAGCGGAATGCACAGCGGTTTCCACACTGGTTATATCGGACTGAAATTCACTAGCAGCACCTGTCCGAGATGGCACTACTACCAAAGAAAACCCAGAAATGGCCGACCGTTTCATTCCCAGAGAGGTTCAATTACAGCATTCCGTGGATCCTTTCAGTTCTCCGCCTTTCCTTAACTACGGCTGCTCTTCTCTGGACCCCCGCTCTTAAAAGAACGGGGACGGGCATTTAGTTATGAACCTTTCCCGCCTCTTTGATTTTTCGGTAAACGACTTTATCAATAAGGACCATTATACCTTACGCTAGTTCAGTCGGCCCGAATCAAGCCCAAATACGTGCATGCAGCCGATGCAGTCAAACAGCATAAAATTTAAAATCAAAATTCAAAACGCTGGTCGATCAAACTATCCATGACTGACAAAGTGGCCATGGCGGTCGCAACGTTAGTATTTTCGCACTTGCTAGTCGTTGATTGTTTGATCGACCAGCGTTTGGATTTTTGATTTCAAATCTTATGCTGTTTGACCGCATCGGCTGCACGCACGTATTCGAGCTTGATTTACGCGCACGAGTTCGTACAGGATTGTACATACCGGGTATCAAAGATCTTATCAGCTGATCTTCACCGGCAGCGGATGATCAAGAGCTGATCTCAACTGTCTGAAATGGCCATTCGATAGCCCGTCGACTCGTTTGGATATTCAGATGGAATTCAGGCGAGAAAATTTGGTGGGAGACTCACAGTGCCGGAATTGAATAGTTCTATCATTGGTGAATCAGAGCTTAACCATGAGTTCTGGATACTGATGTAGTTTTATAAACTTCTTTAATCCTGAAAATGCTAAGTGATCTGATCCGTGTTCACCTAGCACCTTATCAAGTAACTATTTTCGATCGAGCGATTCTGGCGGGGGCGTCTGGGGTCCGTCGCTCGATGGTGGGTGTTTGGGGGTCAGCGCGATGGACCGAAGAAGTGGCTACCAGCTGAATGAAGGCTGGATTCGCTACCTTACGACAGTCCGCGCGTTGCGCTACCTCTACGTATCCCAACTCGAGTCGTATTCGTTGTACAGTATTGAGGTCTAGGTTAGGCGTAAATTCAAATTAGATTTTCGTGCGTCGTCAGAAATTAGAGTTCGATCAGAAAAGCCTTTTGGCACACTTAGTGAAACTTTCGGTTTCTAGCGCCCAATGTCACCTACAAAAGACGTCTTTCCTGACAACTTTCGGCCAATTTTTTGCTATTGTTCTTGCTTAGTAAACTGGGACAGAGACAGAGACAGTGACAAACGTTTCTGAATTACTCATGTCAAATGAGGCTTCTTTGGTCACATGAACGTAACATTGTTCTATTGAAGCATCCTCCCAGTTTATATTCAGGAGACGACGTACTAACTTTTCCTGTTGTATATTGCAGTGAGTCTGCAAGTTGCATGAAAACCCGCTCACTGCATCTGAAAAAATCGACGCACATCGTCCTTCTAGGAGATTCAAGACTCCGACAGCTCAGAGATGGTCTGATTTATCAGCTTTCTGGGATAGAGCATGATTTTTACGTCAACCGAGGAGTTGCAGATGACTCTCGGCTTTACAAGGCTCATGAGAGTACTGTCACCGAGATTGAAAAAGCTGCAGTGCGCGTTGAATACTTCTGGCTGACGGAGATGGATGCCGGTAACGGATTGCTTACAAAGTTTTTAGGTCGTGTTGAAAACCTGACTGTGCCTCCGGACATTATATTGGTGGGCGGAGGACTATGGATGATCCGAGCATGTACAGAAGCCCACCGAAAGCAACTCGATTGCGCTTTGGAATTTAAAAGGTTTCCCTGTACAACAGTTTGATGTCTGACAATTATTTCGGCCAAATTTTGCGAAGGATGACCACGACCGTCGTCTAGATGACATCTCAATACGAGTCATGTGCACTGTATACTGTAGGTACGGCAACCGTATCAAACAACAAAGCACGATTGGTAAAAGTGACTTAATTCTAAGAGACAAGAACAATCATGAGGAGAAGACTTACTAGTGTGACGAGGGTTGTTCATCCATTAATATATGAAATATCTGCAATAGTTGCCCATCGGTTACATTAGGTGCAATATAGGCTGTCTGGGCTCTCACCATGGCAAGAAACCAAGCCATAACTACTAACTGGTTAAGTCGTATCGTTTCCTCAGACTCAAATAACACATTAAAAACTGGACAAGCTGAGAACGATTCGACCGAGAGGATCCCAATACTGGAAAAACAGTGAAATGAAACTCATATGTCGGGACTGACACTGGTTTGCGAATGGTACTAGTCTGGCGCTGGGGGGAGCGGACAAGACGGCGTTAGGGACGCTCCCTGGATGCTTCGGGTTTTTCCTCTGAACGACGGCGCGGATTACGGTTCAATTCCTGACACTTTACGTACGTTACTAGTGTGCCTTTTAAAATTTTACCGTTACTGTGACACCGTTACTGCACAAAATGGTATCACAGTAACCGTTTTGTAATTTGTTGACGTTCGCCATTCACTCCGGTGGATGCAGGTGATTCGATTTGGCCGCAGTACATTCAGGATTCAGCAGATTTTTCCCCTCACTGCGCTTTATCATCCCCCGGCTTATAATGGACGAATCTCGAGCTGCTGGCTATCAGATCGAAGCAGTGTGTCTGCTCTATGTGTGAAAACCAAGAAAACTAGCATTGGGGGCATACAAGACCTGATTTTGAAGCCTGATTCAGTTTTGATACCCGTTTTACACGTTCCCGTTCGGAAATCGTGGCTTTCATGTTGTGGATGTACTTTCCATGCTTCCCCACAGACAGAGCAGACACTCTGTTTATTTTGGTTTTCAAGAGCAGGAGATTCCTCGATCACATGACGAGGCGACGTGAGGGGGAAAAACTTTATTGGGCGATTGTCCGGGGTAGTGACCCGCATGAGCTGGGCACAGATCACAATCCTCAATGTGTTTTGCCAGCTTGAGCACTACTTAAGGCAGTGTGTTGGCGAAAAGTTTCACTTGTAATCTCACGAACGTTCACAATATCTCCGTTCACAATATCCAGCCACAAGGTGAAGATAACGCGCTAAACCTAGATGAACTTACGCATTCATAAGTTGGTTCGCAATGCATGTTGCGCCAAACATAGTATAACGGCCGGCACATTATTCGCTTCTTTGTCACAATTATCGCTTTTTCCGCCGTTTGGTTGACCAGCGAAACGCGTAAGTTAACATGAAGCGAGTCTTACAGGCTAGCAGCTTTTGTCCAGCCGAGCGAACCGAGGCTTTTTTAAAGGGAAATTTGAGCAATGTTAAGTGTGATCACGAAGGAATCGCATTTCTCGCCAAACGTGTGGCCGTTGGCTGCCGCGATGCCGAACTATGTTCTGCGCACTCTCACGTTGACGATTCACGCAACCACATAGGCGTTCTTTGCAAACGGTCCGGACGTACTGTAGACAGGCTGGATGCAGACGTCCATTTGGACCTCCGCATGTCTCATGCATACATGTGGACTACCATCTGGAAGTCCATTTTGAACATCCGTCCAGCCTGAGAAACGCTGGGGAGATGCCAGCAAATTCTCCTTCTGTTTGTGAGTTAGCTGAGGTCGGCTTTTCAGTGATGTGCCACTTGCTAGTAAACGACTTTATGGTCTGAAGCGTTTACAGTATCTTTCCGACTGAAACCTGAAATACTTCTTGCAGGCAGGATCTGCGAAAGCCAACAGGATGCAAAGATTTCCCTTCTTACCCACTGATTGGTTTTCCAAAGAAATAGGAGAAACTGTATGGACCAAATCAGCTCGAATTTTGACACCAAAGAGCATGATGAAGCGCTTGAAAATAGCTCGTAGGGATCATAGCGAAGCTTCAAGTTACAGGTGATAGGTTTTTCTTCCAGTGGCGCGCGGCACGCCTTAAAATTCGCAGTAAGCGCGAGACTTCACTTGATCGGCACGCTGATTGAGCAAGCCTGGCATTGCAGGACGAGAAACGCTCATCTTTGACTGTCTGCAGGTTCTTCAAAATTGTTGGGTGATCCACAAAGGAAATTTTGGTTATGAGGTAGCGAGCCTATTTTTAAACCGTGCACAGACCCTCTACATTAGAAAGTTATGAATTGAGAAAGAACTACCCACGAAGTACGCTATTCCGCTGCGGTGGAATAGCAACAATAGGGACGAAAAAGCGAAGATCGCGACTCGTAACCTTACATGGCTCGCTTCGTACTGTAACATTATTACCATACGCTGCAGATGAGCAAAAATAGGGAAACGCGCAAGATATCTCATTTCGCGCTTCGTGCCCTTGGTTGGGTTTCCATCTGGTGATGGACCCATCTGTTACGAGGCGATGACAGTGTCAGACATATTCGGCACGGGCAAGATAGTCGTTTTGTCGCTTTATTACCATAAGGCTATGATCGTGCCGGCTAAACACGAAAACCCGACACAACTTGCTTTGGTTACGAATTCTTAGCACTTTTGGTTTCATCTTATGACACTGAGTCCAAAAGTGATTGATCACCTTAAACTCACCTTAATTTCGGTGTTAAGCTGTTCACTAGCCTTATCCGATTTAAGTGATTTTGGTATTACTACAGAAGCCATCTTCGATCCTGCAGATCACGTGGTTTAAGTCACGCAGGAAGTACTTATGTAACGGGAGATCCAACTGTCGCGAGTGGCTCATCTGTGCTTACCTCGATCATCTACGGGGCTATTACGAACTCATGTTCTGCAATATGTCGTGCTCAGCAACCTCTGTGGTTTTCTCCAGACTAGATATGCAAAATATATGTACTGTCTAGGTCGGCAAACGTGTTACCTGAATTCAAACCTGCAGTCAAAATGGTTGACTTCAGTCTGGCGAGAATAACTCCGCGCACCAACAAATTCACCCCTCGGTTGATATCGTTTCTAATTCTTGCCGATACAGCCAATCCTTGCGAAACTTGGTAGGCCAGATGTACTATATGGGATAAAGTCCATGGATGGTGCTTCCTTCATTGGATGTGTTAAGTTCGACAGATGACGCTATATGGCACGAACGCTTTCGCACCGAGATAGTTTAAGCTAGCGACGGTATGATATTATCCTAGTACATCCAATACAAGCCGCGCCGGTCCTTGGATGCACAATGCTTTTTGAACATCTTAGGATTGAGCACTAACGAAGCGCCAGTTTTCATTCACCGGAAGTTTTAAGACTTCGTTTTCTGTTTCCCGGCAACCGAGCTTTCGTATTTTCACTGATATGTGCAATAAACGACTTCGTACGCATTTTTCCATCTGGCCGAAACGACGGTCGCGGAATCTATCAAAGCTATGCATTCACCGAACCTGTCCTGCAATACCATTATTGGCAATGAGGTGATGTTTGCAGGAATTTCCAGCGCCAGCTTATCACTCTCAATCGACTAGCTCAAAAAACAAAAGTTATATGGGGGCCGCAAAATTTGGTTGTGGAAGCAAAGCTGATGGCGGTGCACTTCGTACACAGGTGAGCAAACCATCAGAAAATCAGAACAGGTTTATGATCCTTACACTAAACGGTATTCCGATTGACTTTAATGCCGTGTAAACGGAAACGGTATGCAACAATTGTAAAACTGTAAGACACCTGGTGTATGGCTTTCTGGACTTTAAACTTAGATGAACCGTCATGACGTCGTTACTTTACATCTAGCTGTATACGGTCTGTGATACCGAATTAGTTCCAGTTTTGAAGAAGATCTTGTCGTCTTTGTAGTAAGCAACGATAATTTAAATAAGCGGGCCAACGCACTTGGACGGATTTCCAGCCCGGCGTAGCCGCCTGGCTGGAAATCCTGAAATCAGGCTTGAACGGTTTGCGCAATAAAGGAATCATCTAGGGCGGGTTGGCCACTCCCCAGCCGTGAAGTCTGAACTCCTACCGAAAAGTACGCCATTTGCTGCAATGGCCAACCGTTAGAATGCGCTTGAGGCTCCTGAAAATTTGACCATTTTCCGCTTAGTTTCGGGAATAAAGCTCTCAGCCTGTAACTTCGCAGAAAGCAGTCGAGAGCAGTCGCACAGCAGCTCGGTTGGGGCTTGCAGAAACTCAACCCACTAACAATGCATTGGGAAGTGAACCATAATATCTTTTATAACTAAGGCTGAACCAGATAGTAAAAATTTCGATCCCCAGGGCCTCTTTTTTTAGGTACTAAAACTGCTTTAACTTCTTTCTAAAAGTGGTCTAGGCAGGCGGGCTGAATGCTCAAAGTTTAGCCTGTCCCGGTTCCTCATCCAAAGCCATCCTCAGCATTAAGCATCTGGTATTTTTGGCTACGTGCCAAACTGAACTCCGACTGAAGAGTCTCCGATGAGGAAGCTTCAGGGACACCAAAAGGATTACGAAGAAGAAGTCGGTGTTTCTTCCTGATAGTTAAGGATCATGATAAGACTATGATAAGAAACCTAGATAAAAATCGAATTCTTCGTTGGCCCGCACTGTAACTTACATTCAGAGGCAACCGATTCTTGCGAAAGCCTTCAGCCCTATCGCAATAGCTCATTCTGACGTCAGGCTCTGGCCTCTTCAAACTGCCAAGCGGACGCATCCAGCCATGCGTCCAATTATTTTACAAAAAAATGTCGCTCAGCGATTTTGATCCTGAGGCTCAGAAATTTTGCCCATGCGGGGATTTCTACCACGGATGACGGATTTCATCTAAGGTTCAAAGCTTAAGGTGAATGGCTGATTCTGCGTTGAAAGCTGGCAGTTATCTAAGAATCATTGACCGACGGTATGATTAACTGGGCAGTTTTTCTTCCAAAGCACAGTGAGAACTGACAGCTAGCCTGAACGCATAGTGTAGATCAGACAGCTAACCTGAACGAACAGTGTTGTAGGCAAATAAGGTACTCCAGAAGGGGGCAGGATGAAAATCGAATTTTTGACTGGTGCAATGCAGAGACGTGCATTGCAGCCTGATCAGCTGATTAGTTCAAGCCAAAGCCCTCACGTCACCAGTCAAAAACTCGATTTTAGCCCTGAAATCTTTTAGAGTACCATTGAGGTCACCAACGTGAGGACATGGAAAATCAATCAATCAAAATGAAGGCGGAGTTCGGGGCGAGACCGCAATCAAGAGACTTATGAACTTTATTGGACAGCATCCTCTAAATCTAATTCACCACGTCACTCACCGTGTAGCCTCGAATCATCCCGAACTCTATTACGGAACAAGACAACACAATGACAATCATTCCCGGTATCACAAAGGAACACCTGTTACGCCTGAAACAGCTGACTGAACAAGAAACGTTGATCAAAGCTTTTGGTTGCCGGACGTCACGTTATACAGTTAGTTTTGATTGGTTGATTTGCCGAGTCCTTACGTTCATGGCCGCAATGGTACCTTAATCGCCCACCCTGTGTTCTTCCTTCTGGGCGTCAGATCTTGATTTGGTTTGTGTCACAATAATATTAAGAGATAGATGTTTCTGCTAATGGACATACACGAAGCGTTTCTTGGCAATGAACAGCGGGAAAAGAACTTAGACGAATTGGGACGGAAACTTATTAATACTATCGCTGAATTTAGTCAACGCTGATGTCAGGATGTATGCACAAATCGGCTGTTCTTTTCCAGCTGAAAATCGTAAATGAGTTCCATCACCCGCGGTAGAAATCGGTGCACGGTAGAAATCGGTGCACGGCAGAAATTCCGAGCCAATCGATCTGTACTTTAAAGCACGGTACTGGAGACCCTTCAGAATTCTGCATGTTGTTTGCACTACTCGACGACTTCGTCTAATGTTTCATACACAATATCTTAAAAACTGATGCATTTTTGCTTGTAGTGAGATGACAAACAGGCAAATGATGATTTACAATACAATTGTTCGGGATGCACTGAGACATTTTAAGCTTAACAAAGTCATCTACTGGGATTCTTTCATCGAGACTGATTTACAAGTGGACGATACTCCTGATGGAATGCATCTGGGAGAGAAAACCAGATCAGTCGATATCCAGTTGCTGTTGAACTACTTCTGTAATCCGTTCATGTCTCACCGATCACGATCACTCTCTACAACTTCGGAATTCAAGTGCTGCTGTTGTAAGGTATAAGTCACACCGCTTTGTGCTTGCATGCACTTTGCTTTGTGCTTTCAGGCCGAAGCTCAGCACACAACGCTGGATTTCATACTTATCAATGAACATGCTGCTTTTCTCGTCCGCTGTGCTGTTATTCCGTGCTTGCTTGCGTTGACGGCTTTTCCATCAAGCAAGATGTAATAAACCAGGTGTTATGCTGCCAGAAACGCACTCATATGCACCAATGTATTGGGACAAAAGCCGGTTCGAGAGTTAATTCATCCTTCGCCGAGTTGTTGTTCTGCACAAACGGCGGAGCACCTTTAACCAGATATCGCAATCATTTGTTCCTGGAGTCAAGGCTCAGACTAGACTTTTGCACGCATTGAGGATAACAGGCATCATTTCAGAGTTCAATTGCGCATTCTAATGTATGACTCGACTAGAACCGGCTTGCACAGCTCTAGGAAGGAACACGGACCATTGTATATTTAGCCATGGATATTTCTACTATCTACACTCTCACACTTAACTCAGCGTAACAGCGAAGAAATTGAAACACTGCAGAGATTTGAAAGGTAGGGGCAGCTCGACATACATAAGCTTGCAAACCCGTCATGAGCACAAACTGGACTGAGTGGTACGATTCGCCGATTTGCTTTGCTGAATGTGAAGAAGATCCACGCCTTTCACGAACCGATATCTGACACCATCTGGACTTCCCCCCCCCCAGTTCGTCTGATTCGCTGGTATTTCCAACTCGGTTTAACAAAAGACTTAAGTATAGGCACGGTACGGGAGCAAGATGATGTCAAAGAAAACCACCGTACACAAAATAGAAAGTACCTGATAGCAGTTCATGACATTACTATTGAGGAAAACTGCAGTATTTGTAGGATGAGGAGCGACATAAGTGGAATGCTTTTGTTCTGGCATGTATTTCATTTTTTCTTTAGTAGATCTTGCTCCCATACCAAGCAACCTACGAAGAACTTCCGAGTTTGGAAATAGGCTCACTAGCAGTTCTCACACTAAGCCTGTAGTTGTTGATCTGATAAAGATTGAACGAACTAGAGCTTACAGTATCAGATTTTGTCAGGTAACTAAACCCCAGACAGATTACTTTATTAAGACTAGTTAACTTGGTACTGGGCCCGGGCCGTAGTCGCCCTTATGCACTAATTTGAGCTATATAAAATTATAACCCTTGAAGCACTTCCACTGAGCCTGACCATGATTGCGCCCTCAGCCCGTTGTTTCCGTGAAGTGGAATCGGTTGATCCGATTTGTGCTTTTTCTAATTACATACTTTGTGGAATCGGAATTCTGAAATCTGAAAAGCAGTCGTTTCTTGTTTTCCGTCATTCTACTGCGACGTGTTGAAATTTCCCTTGTCTTTTCGGCAAATAAAATGCTCGAAGAAAATCTTTTTCCTCGTCTTTTCGGCAACTAATTCTGACGCCAGGTCTGCCGTATCACGGACATTCTGTGTCTCACCTGTTTGGTTCATGATCAACCGGTAAACATCCCCACATATCTATCATCATACGAGACAGTCGAGTGGCAAACAGGTCGATATACTGCACCGAGAAAAGTTTCAGTGGCCAACTAGAGTTCTGAAAATCATGAGCAGCGCCCGAGCACTACTCTATAATTACTGCCGTAGTCAATGACACGCTGCTGATTCTCAAATTATGCCAAATGTTCTGCATTCTTGTTAGTATCCATAACCACAAGCGAGATGTCAACAGCGAAGACCTTGTAAATAGCACCAGACGTCGCCAAAAAACCGTTTTGATGCCGGTTGCATTCCGCACAGGTCGCTCACTGCACTATAGTGTGTGCGAGCAAATTTTTTCGACTTCGAAAGACGCTTTTTGTAATGCTGAAGGATAGCCGTTTCGGCCAATGCGGACACTACCAGACTTCAACGACCGCCACAAGAAATTCGGATCTTTGTTTCACTCCACACTGAATAAGTTCATCTAACTTACCTTTGCGGGAATATCTTCGAGTCTTCCACGTACGAAGACGCTGTCGTTTTTTCTGTCATTATTAGACACCGGAATTGATTGTCTGACCATATATTCTGGAATACTCTTGGAATAGAAAAGAAAAGTTATTTCGATTTGATAATTGGGATGAGAAATTGTCACAAAAACGCACTGCTGCCAGAATAAATTTTTTCAAAGTGCCTTTTAGATTCCGAAATCTGGCTCCGGACTTTAACCACTCGATGTACGCTCGAAGAAGCCACAGTTTGTCTCATTACGTCGTATAATTTAGCTCATGGCTACGAACAATTTCGCTCAACACAAAAACCAACTTTTGTCCACTTCATGGCTGAATAACTGACCAGGGGTCGTAATACTAGTATATAAAACGCAGAAATAACGACGAAGCTAGGCATGTTAGCTGAGGAAAAACTAGCCTTGACCGGCAAAGAGATCCGTGTCGTCCCTATCGTCAAACTCCTCGCTTGTGTCACTTTCTTCGGTTTCATTCTCACTTTCGTCAATCACCATATCCGCCGGGTTAACGACCACACTTGGCGGGAGCGGTGGAGCTGCGGCACCGAGATCCGTATTGGAAAAGTACTTTTCCGCTACTTCACTGTGTGGAATAACAATGTCTTCGTGAACATTAATGACTATCAAGTCAGACAGTCGTTCGTTTTTCACGAACGTTCTGAGCCAGGTCTTTCCCGCTTAAGCACAGAAAAGCATCTCTCATCACTAGCGGATGTTATGGGAGCAACTGCGTAAATCTGGGATTAAACTAGGGAAGTGTAGTACAGTGGCAACAACGCATCCCAATAATCAAATCAAAATAATGATGTTGTTGTGTACCATGGCCCGCCCCGCAAGTTTGATACATTAGATTAAGGCCGCGCCGGCCCTGTACTCTAGCTCTTGTACAACTATCGTATATGTTGGGTGTGGAAGCTGAACGTAGCTCACGTCGTGTACCGCGTACGCGACGTAAGCGCCACCTGGCATGTTGTGGACTGATGTCTCTCCAGTCGTCGTTGATGAGCAAATTCCATTTATGCGAACGTTTCTGGATACTTGCTCTGCTTTCTTGCCAGTGACAACTTCCAAGTCAATGGATGCAGCGGAGGTCTTATCTGTCCTCAGTACGCTACTAAGGTTCTGCCAAGCGGATCTTAATCTAAGATGCTCACTGAGATCTACGTTCTCTCCCTTAACTAAGCTCTGTTTCATTTGCTGACGGGTAGCATTTTTGGCTTTCTGATCAGTTCTACAACGGATTCTATAACGATCATGTGCGTCAACTTGGCCATTCCAGAAATCTGAGATCAGCTCTTGATCATCTCGCTGCCGGGGAAGATCAACTGATAAAATCTGTGGTCGTCACTATGTATGACCCTACATGCAGTCGCACGCTGGTCAAGTAATCAACGGTAATGACATTGCCTTGTGCGGTGTACCAGGTAATGTTCGATTGACCGACAGCTGATCATTGATTAACCATTCTGCCTCGTTACGACTACCCAAGGCTTGCTTTACGCGTGCGGCTGCGTATACATAGTGAAGACCAAATATTTATCAGTTGATCTTCCCCGGCAGCGAGATGATCAAGAGCTGATCTCAACTCTCTGGAATGGCCAAGTTGACGCACAAACCGATCTAAGAACTTTGACTGTTACAGAATCCACCAAAAACGTACGAGGAAGCCAAAAATACCACCCATCAGCGAATGAAAAAGAGCATAGTGTGTTTCCTTTTCTGATACCGCGTTCTTGAACGGGGCACGATCAGTCGCAGAAGCTCGTCCGCTATTGCATTTATTTAATTTATCCGTTAAGCAGCTTAAGACGACGTTGCGCACATTGAAACTCAAAATTAGAATAGACAAAAGTCCTGTCTATCAAACCGAATCTGTCAGGGATAAAGCTTAGCATTCTGCAAAGAAGAACCCGACCCGTTCGGAACGAAGTATCCCAAGAGCATGCAAAATGGAAAATTTTTACCACACGAAAACTGGCATAAAGTTTCCATTTTGGTTTGCAATTTGTTGAGAAGGTTTGGTTCCACCAAAATGTCTCAACAGAGCGCAAACCTGTAGTTATAGCTGCAATCTTCGATATGTAACGTCGATTTTGAATAATGTTTCTAACTGCGGTCATAAATGTGGCTTTCGCAACCTAACCTTTCCGGCACAACTTGGGTACAGCTTTTCTTTCAGAGTTCGAATGAGACCCCAGTTTCGCCTGATTTTGGCGGAATAAGCACTGCATGTCTAACTGTAGCTTAAAGCATCTATGTTAATTCATTGAATTTAACTGCGACTATTCTGACCGAATCAGTTTCTGAACCGGTTCAACTTTAACCAGTCGGAACTGAAAACCTCTTCTTTCTGTGGTTTGATCAAGCTTTACTTCGCATAATGCGATATTTCTTCCTCAGCTACTGTGAGAGAAATATTGGAAATTTTACAAGATGCTACCGGAAAAGCTGCACGAATCGCTTGTCTTGCGTAACAAGCGTCAGCCTCATACGATCAGGTCAAGGAGCGAGTGGATCTAAGCATCTACGCTATTCGGTTCCTAACGCGGCATAAATCCGATTGCAACCTCTGTAATGTGTCATAGCGACCACACATGGTAAAACGAAAATTTGCTTCCATGGGCGACCCACTGTAAAAAATTTTAACCAACGGACAAAGTTAGAACCAACTCTTTGTACTAGAAGTAATATTTCTCCATTTCAGCGTAAAACTAGCACGTGCTACTGTTCGAATAACTCTCTCAAGTAGAAGCTTTCACCTGTAGAAACCCGTGTTGGTAAATTCACTGTATGCTGTAGTCGTGCGGTTACTGCGAGGAAAGAAAAAGTTTGCGTTTGCCGGATCCGGTCCAAGTCCATACTAGCAAGGTACTTCAGCCTTTTTTTCGGCATCGAGTTCATGCCTTTACTGTAGGAGCATGAGGGAAGAGAAACGATAGATTCTCGGTAGACATTTGTGGTAGCCTCTGCGGAAGAAATGGTTCTTTTTCGCTAGAGGTGCTGTAATTTTTTGACATAGTGATAATCCTTTGCTACGAGCTTTTCGCTTCGCGTTCGGTTCGCTCGCAGCTTGCACAAGAGAATCAAGAAAAACACGAGAAATATTTTGTTGAGCACGGGAATGGTGTCGGATCTGAGAGAACTATTAATATAACGTACCTAAGTTTCCTTGAAAATTCTGACGGTCTTTAGAGACAAATTCTGGACTGGTTACCTTCGCGAAGACAGCAAACTAGAAAAAAATTGCCACATTTTCAAATACCCGAAATGGCCAATCATAATTTTTGAAATGTGTACACGCAAGACGATAAATTATGGGACAGGCGGAAAGGACGGCGAAATGGAAATTGGACCGTAGAAAAGTGTCCAAAAATGTATTACTATGAATCAGTCGCGTACGTACGAGCTCCCGTACCGCCATAGCGAGCCCGGCGACATGAGCTTATAGGAAAAAAACAATGTGTATGCGAATTGTCTGGAATGAACCGAGTATCAATATTTCGATTAGGAAGTGGCTATAGGCACTCATATCGAACCCTGTTTTATTGCTGATTTACTACAGACACACCTATTTAATTCAGTAATTAGGAAACCTTTGATTCGGCGGATTAGCTATCGGCACCCCGACATCTTCGATAGGAGAACTTATGCCAGGAATTAGGCAATAAACCGGGTGGCCTATAGTCGAACAGGGTTCCAAAGGGTGCCCATGGCCAAGCGAAGTTTCAAGGGTTGCCTACAGCATCACTTTATTCATGATGGAGATGGAATGGCGATGAAGTGACACATGCGTCGGGTTTCGTGCACCCAACTTAAAATACAGTAATGTTTACAGCGAAATTATCCAAGTAGAGCTCGGTGGAGACCGGTGGAGGATTGTGGAGTGCGTGGGGAGGATGGAGGGAATTCATGATTTACAAATTTTTGGAAATGTATGGTCAGGTTTGAAGAGCAAACGTTTAATATACGGGTACGTCCGAAACCAGAGGGTGGTTTAGAGAACCGAGGATCGAAGACGTTGCGAGGAATGGTTATTTGCCGTTGTACGAACTGTGCCGGATTGTAAAGGGTTTTGCATTCTTCGCGCAGATGGAGGCCGTCGATGGCGATGGATGTCTCCTGAAACATGTTCTCGTTTTCAGGTCCAAAAGCTTCGGGAGGCAGTTCCTTCAGAGCCGATAGACCGGCAAGATTGCACCTAGAACATTCAGGCGGAAACTGAGTAAAACGGTCAGTGGCTAGTTGATTATTTTACCACGCACATGTTGTCGTATATAAGAAAAAATTCTTTTCGATCGTCGAATTGCACTCCTTGGAGGCGTCGGTGCAGTCACTCTAGAATCAACAGTAGGACCTGCGACAAGCTTTCTGATCTGTAAAGGAATAGATCCGTTGTGCTAACGCCGTAGCCTGGAGATGTAGGTTTTACCGGTACAATGGCGCAAAGAGTTGAAATGTGCCCGCACCCGTGGACAAACACAAGCAATCCGCCACTACAGCACCCTCTCTTCTTCTCGCCATGGTTTTTTTAGCAGAGAAGCTGGCCGAAACCTGTAATAACAGGTCCAATCTCACAGATAACTCTCATTTCAATCTTATTTCATCAAGGTGAGAATTACCTGTTACTCAATCTGTTTTCACTTCCACGGGACTAGAAATCGGAAGTCGTGCTGGACCGGTCACCTGGTTTCCGTCCTTAGTTTTCGCTGCGGCTTTCTGCTTTAAGGTGACTGGGAGGCCATGCTCCTCCGCAAGTCCCCAGTGTTCCCCGCAAAACAGGTAGCCGTGCTTCGGTTCATTGGTGCAGACAGGTGGCAATTTGATACTTCTCATAGCCACGTTCTTCTGTAGAGTTGATTACTTGGAAATGAACAAAGTACTTTTTGTGACTATCCTCATCATGAAGTAGATGTGGCTTCTGACCCGCATGGGCATCTCGCAATGGCGATGACAGATCTTCCATACTCCATCGACTACATGCAAAAATGGACACCCCTACTGCTTGCCGTACTCACCGCAGTCGTGAGGGTACAACTCTTCCAATCGCAGGTTCTCTATAAAGTCTTTCAAGTTGTCGCAGTTGAATCTATGTGAACTGAAACCGTAGTTTAGTTGCCGCGACCAAAGTTCGTTCTCGATCTCATTGACGTAGAATATTTCGGACAAATGTCGCCGACTGAAATCTGGAGGACCCATTTTTTGTGTTACGAACGGACAGTGTGGATCATGCGAGGCCGCCGTTCAATCCAGTGCTCAATTCAAGAACCCCACCAGTTAGATTGTAGATTTCGACTTCCGGACTACTTACTTTTCGGCCAGTCCAATCTCAGACGTTTTGATTTAGCAAACCTTTCGAATGTAGAGTGCGAGTGCAGACTATACCGGACATAAAGCGAACGTATATTGTGATTAGATTCAGGACGGTAGTTTGAACTGTTGACTTACATGTCGTTGACGAGAAGTTCGGAAAGAGTTCGGGTTACGTAGACGTATTTGGATACGTATTTGGAAAGATCTCGTTACTCCTCGTACAGGAAATGCATTTTCTTGCTGCTGTCATAGTAGGTGAAATAAGAGTAACGGGATTCGCAGACTAAGCATGGAAGGGTGTAGTCGAATCCCTGCTTGACTACCCGGTCAAGCTCGAACACCTCCACCTGTAATTTATTAGCGTATTTAAAGGAAAACATATTTCTGGTGATCGACGAACTAAATTTACCTCAACCGCACTCTTGTGTCCCACCAGCTGGCACGGGTCTCCCTTGTTTTTGCCGCGCTTGTACCGGCATCCGAGCAAGCAGACTTGTGTCGGTGGACAAAGAAAATAAACTCGATTATGTGGCGTTCTTCTCTGCACTAGCTCAGGAACAGTGCGCCAGAGTTCCTCGATGAGACAAGTGATGTCAGCTTTTTGGAGACCTAGTGACGACTCGAGAGCTTGGTAGGCGGCTTCTTCCGGAGGATTTTCAGGCAGAGTCCAGAAAACTTCTTGAACACGGATCAAGACATCCCAGCCGTACCTCTGGCATAATCCACCGATTAATCTCGCATTTGCCATAACCCGAGACCGTACGAAAAGTTGTCGGAAGACCTGGATTATGAGGGAAATAAACGACAAACGGATCGACAATAGACATACGGTGGAAGAACTACTTTACGATCTAGCTCCTGTTGTTGTTTTTCTGTTTGTAGGCATTTTTCTCTAATCTCGAAGTGGCGTTTTGTTTTGGTGAAGCGTGACTGTGCTGGCGAAATACTTGCTGCTGCCACCGGCAGTGGTTTCGCTCAGTAAAAAATCACTGCGGCACTTAGATGTAATGCCACATAGTGTGCACCATAGAATTCACCGTACAGCGACGCACTGCAACTGTCTAAACCATCTCGGATTTTCGAACCAATTACAGCGGTACGGGCGTGTACCAGTAGGCAGATTCTGAATACTTTCATCTTTGCTTTATTTATTCACAGCGAACACATTTTGAACTGTTTATCTGACCAATTTTCTGACGTCGGTCTTGTCAATTTCGAGGCTTCTAACGGGATACGGTGACAACAACAAGCGAGGTTAAATTGCCGAGCGTTGCCGGAGACAACATGAGTTTACTCGTACCGAAAAAGGAGATTGCTTCTCAGAAGGTGAGTTGAGTGACACACCGAGAGGATAACAATGCTGATTTTTCATTCACAGGAATGGTGCAGAACCGGTGTTTGTTTTTCGGGATTAAAAACAAATACCCGGCAAAAGATGCTAACAACTATTTGCTTAACTTCGACCATAACATCGTCCAAGAAGTGCGATCCGGTCAGAAAATAAAGGGAGGGTGGGTGTTTAAGATGAAACATCTGAACGACCAACGAACGAACGTAGTAAGTTTGCTAACCTCTAAGCCTAATTTAAGAGCCTTTCAATTTCGAGCACCAACACCCCAATTTTTCTGATTGCAGTATCGATTACTCGACCAGTGCGGCGTTTCAGAGCAAAGAGAATTTTCACTCTGAGGTTCAAAGCACACCCGACTTGCCAGCAATTATCGCAAAACGATTGACTACGGACATGCTCGGATCGCTGATATCCTGGAAGTCCCAGTTTTACAACGAGTAACAAAGATTTACCTTCCACCAAAAACTGTAATACAGTATCCAGCTTGAATTTTAGATACTGCACAAAGAACAATAAACTGGTGGACGAGAAGCCAGTCGAGCACCGTAACTTGATGGACGACAACAAAACGTTTTGCTTCGCACCGTCGCTGTTCTTTGAGATAATTGATGGAAAGATCGTCAAGATTGATCGCAGATCCTCGGAGTATGTGTGGGTGAAGTCATTAACGGTCCTTGTTCCCCTAGAAGCGCACACTGAACCGGAAGAAGGAAGCGTGCTGGAAATTATCCGACGAAAGCTAGAAGCAGATGGCATGGACGATCTGTTCATATGCTACTTACTGACCTGCGGTAAGCAACACTATTGCCTATATCTTTAACAATATGTCTGAATTATTAAGTGGTTATCTTCCGCAAAACAGCCATGTTCTCTTCCTTTCTCAGGTCATACAGCAGTTCTTAGTCTTCACTACAGTGCCATCTTGGAGAAGTTCAAGCACGTGCCTGCTTTAATCGTGACGGGGAATAGGAACACCGGGAAAACTCAGTCGACTGAGCTCTCGCTGTCCTTTCTTGGAACGAACGCGGACAGCCTTTGTGTCGCGAAAGAATTCTCGCTGCCCGCCCTCTGACAGCAATGTGCTGAGGAGCCCTTTCCGTTGGTTGTGCATGACTGCAGCGACAGCAATACGGTGGCCACAGCCATACACGAAAGTTACGAGGGGAAGCCTACCATGAAGTTCAGCGAAGATGTGAAAAAGAAGAGCCAGTCATCAAAGACCAGCATAGCCTTCACGTGGAACGAAAAACAAATGGAGTACTTGCGCACAAGGTAGGTTGGAATCCGTTAAATTGCTATATGTGGCGACTAGATACCCCGAAAGGCCTAAAGCAGAGAACCGAAGATGCGACGAATGCCGTGCAGCCCTTTAGACCGCGCCGGTGAACCGATATCATCTGATGCCTTCTTCGCAGGTCTTTATCGCGTTATATTCAACCAAACGAAGCTGTCCTAATACTCTAGTTTATCCGCCTCAAACTTAGTTGACAGGTGATTTAAGCCATCTAATGTCTTAGATTGACTGTTTATGATTATTTTGCCTGAAAAGCTCACTGGAACATTTTTTCGCTCCCAAAACAGTCAATATCTGTCCAGTTTTCCGAGTTTGCAGTCTTTCCACTAGTTGAAATATTTGATCGTATTCTTTCCTGTGAACGTGTTTACATATGATCGTGCTGGCTCGAATGTGGAGCAACATATTGGTCAGAATATACCTGCGACAGACGGGTGGTAGGCACGACACAAAACAGCAAACAGTTAACAAAGATCGGTATGAATCTTTGACATGTTGGGCGGGACTTAGAGCTGCTCAAGTCAGCTCGCGCCCGGGCGACATGAAAACCCACTTGAGCCAAGTTCGCTGTCGGGAACTTACTATGTAAGTTTCACGATTCGGTGCACAGTTTTGCGCGTTACAGTGCCATACTTCATCGCACTTCTCTCTGAAGAAAACCCCGGGAACAAAAACACGGAAACAAAAACAATAGGTGATTTCAAACTGTAGCGGGAAAACACCAGCGAACTGTTACCGGCCTGAAGAACTATGCTATTGTATTTCCCCTATGATATCGTGGCAGGAAACATGAGGGCTTAATCTTTCTAATGTAGATGGCTCGATTATCAATGGCGTCGACACAATCAGGATTTGTACCTGATAATAAAACAAAACCACCACCAGCCACGTTACAGTTTTGTAACGTACATGTAGACAACCAGCAGACGGATCAATGAATGCTTGACATCTAAACGCCGCTTCTGTTCGGTAAGCCTTAATGGTTAGCGGGAAATCTACAAGGCTCGATTAATTCGCTTCGGTTTTCAAGGTGAATTATCTGCTTATCCTTGCAACAATGACGGTTTCTATCATCGTCGTCAACGGGTTTTTTAGAAAATGTGCTGTCCGCGCCATTGGGAATCTATTCAAACCGCCAAAACGTGAGACAACTCATTCCTCACAAAGTTTTGCTTTGGGGTAGAAACCTCCCGCTGCCGTCATTTCACATTACCATATTGTGTATTTCTGCAGCACGTCCGAACAACCTCGGAAGAATCATCTCTCGTCCAAGACCACGTCCAGAGAAGACGCTGCTCCTTATATCTCCTGCCAGCTCTGTCAACAGTATCTCGGACGAAGCCAAGACTGCCAAACCATCGGGTGTTGTTAAAGCCGCAACATGGGTGGCAAAGGCTGCGGGTACTGGTGCAGCGACCGGAATGGTAGAATGGTGGAAAGGTTGCGGTGCATGCGGGAGTGGAAGCAATCCAGAGAGCCAGAGCAGCCAAGCTTGACCTAGAGGCGACAACTGCTATTGCATTTCCCCTGAAGGAGGCTGGTCGTATTTCCTCCAATACAACCGACAAAGAGGTGAATTCTCAGAGCATAAGCCTGTAGTAGTACGTAGCGTTTTTGTCAATCGTCGATTAAGCGTTGCTCTTCATCAGGTTGACGATGCAGGTAGACTGTACCAAGAAGAATGGAAAGAAGATGACCCAGAAGAGGAAGACGAGGAAGAGGATGACGATGAGCAAGAGGACGAAGGGGAGGTTGACGAAGAAGGGATGGGGAAGAAGACAACTTGCGAGAAAGTCGTGAAGACAGCGCGGAAGCACCTATGGCGGAATGGCACCAGGAAAATTACGAGAATACTGTCCAAAACGAGCCCTTCTACGGACAGATCTACAATCAGCTCTTCCACCACAACTCATTAGTCTGAACGATCGTTCAACCACGTCAATTGTCACGTCGACTGCGGCTCCGGAATGCAGTTCGAAGTCACTAGCATTGAGTCTTATTGTGGGTCTGTGTGTGGTGGCGTTCCTCGTTCTCGTGGCTATGGCCGCTTTAATTGGCGCGTTCATCTATAAGTGGAAAATCCAAAATGCTGATTGCAAAATGCAGAAGGACGTAGAGAAGCAGAAAAAAGAACCTGACAACATCTCCCTTTATACTCTTAAGCACTAAACATACTGCGCAACGCATTCCAGCCGAAAATGCGATGCTAATAAGATGCTTCTTTACTTCGATTTCCAAGATTATCCTTTGTAATGAAACTGTCTTAACTGTTGCTTAACCAGGCGAAACTTTTTTTCTCGAAAATACATGGCTGGTCACAGCAAAGAGACTGACAGTAGACAAAGAAAAAATGCATAACCGATATGGTCAACCTTTAGAGGGAATCGGCGTGTGGTTTACGCGGTCGTGACAGCTGGGCGCGTCTTCGTGAGAACTCATGTGTAATGCACCTGTTAAATGGAAGGTGGGCATATCTTCTTGGGTGATGCAATTCCGTACGCTTATTCCGGTCACTAGGTAAGAATGAAGGCTAGATAAATTACATCGACGTTATTTTCCCCCATCCTGTTTCTATGACCAGCTAACGCTGTCAGCTTGGCTCAGAGGTGGTGTTGGTCACAAGACCTACCCCAAGAGCTTGAAGAAGCGATACACGGGATGCGTACTGGTTGTCGACGAATGGTACCAGTCAGTCGAGAAGAAAGGTGTTCCGGATCGATTCGAAGGACAAAAACTGAGGGACATCTTCCCTGTGACAGATTCAGAAGTCCTGCAAGTCATCGCTAAGATGGGTTTAATCGATCTACGGATCAGCGAAGCCCAGTGTTACGACGGACAAGATAGGAAGTACTATGAAAGGATGAAGACGAAGAGGCCGTTCTTCGACAGTCCTGTTCGGATCGTGGCCCAAGGTGACAATGGAAAGAAGGCACAAAAAAACAGCAAAATCAACTCCCCCCTAGTGTCCAACTCCATCGCCGTCAACATGAACTTCGTCTATCCAAGACACAAGTTGGCCATGCAAACCTATGGACGAGGCTACGGAATCACCCAGATGTGGTGCTATGGGAAGGTGTCAATTGAACACTAATTATTTTTTATACTTTAATTTACACATCTGTGATCCTAATTTATATATATTCCTATCCGTCTGCTTTTTGTACGGTCTTATGCTCGATGGTCTGTGGTTCGAATCGTCTGAAATTGTTTTGCGGATTTCGGAACACTCCAGCTGGGTGACACGTGCGGTTTTCATTGTTTTTTATTTTGGATCAAATTTATGAAAAATTTTTCGGTTTCGAGAACCATTTTGCATGCACTGCACAATACGCTTTGCCTATCTATGTAAGGTTTTCTAAGCTTAACCAACCAGGAAGTAAAGACGTATATTACTCCAGTCTGCGTGTGCCTAACCTTGAAATCTAGTCTCACAGCAGCCCGGGTCAAATCTTACATACCTGCAACCTGGGCTGAGAAGCGCAAACGCAAATCTATTAGCGTGAGAACGGGGATGATGAAACGAAAAACTGAAGCCGATCTTGTAGCGTCCTATCTTCCCGTGTGAAGCGTGAGCGCGAAGCAGATGTATCTTCAGATAAAACTAGCAAGCAGATAAGCTGAAGTGGGCTCTACCGCTTGAAACAAAACAGTGCCCTCGGTGTGACGTTACTCTGTTTTGTTCTGATGCGGATTCTTTGTGCGGCGGCCCAACCTTAAGGAGAAAGGAAACGTTGATCGAGCCACCTGACGTACCGCCTGCGTGGATCGCGCTGTGCATGATCACTGCTTTTGCAACACATTGTCGTCAATACAATAATCATTTTGCGCTCAGTGCGATTGCGTCAACGCACGGTATAGATCGGGTTCTTGGCGGTCCGTCGAACTTAATCCTGCACGACAAAACATACCATCGTATTTCACCCGGGCAGTACGAAACAGGACCTTTGCGGATTTTTTATGTGCGACGGGCTGAACGGAAACAACGACGAACTGGAATTAGATGACAGCTGGGTAACAACCTACGCGAGGAACTCTCACATATCAGTCCATTCTGGAATAATTTGAAGTCCCTATCGAAAGAAACTGCAAAATTTGCCAGATTAGAACTTACAGTTACTGGTGCTCGTGAGATTGCTGCTCTGATTGTTGTTGATCCGGTGAAACCCATCAGTGCAAACACTATTGTTTACTGGCTTCAAACGAAGAGTGCACCTGTTTTCATCAACTCTAAGTCAGGACTCCATTTTCCACTACAGTACGTACTTTTTGCGCCACACGGAGAACCCGGATGGAATGAGGACGTCAAGCACAACTTAGTCAGTTGGCGTATTACAGACAGCTTTTAATGCGACACAAACCAATGCATATGCTCGGTCCTCTGCTAAACGAATTTCTGGTCGATATCTTCAGTGCAGTTGAAACCAACCGTTTAGACTTTCAGCGCAAACAGCAAAAGCGAGTTGTCCGAAAAGGTGACCTGTCGAAATTGAGGAGCGATGAGACTATCAGTGGGGTGTTCAACGGGATGTTCAAATTGGAAGAGTGTACCTCTCGTCTAGTTTCCTTGGGTCGCCGCGTCATCAGCAAAAGTTAGTGGTCGATGCTTTAGCTATCGTCAAGCGATTCGGCAATCCGACGTTCTTTATTACAATGTCTTGCAACCCTAAATGGCCAGAGATCATGGACCAACTTCTACCTGGACAGACAGCAGCCGATAGACCTGATATAACGGTTCGGATGTTCCATGGAAAACTTTCACAGTTGTTCGAGCTCATTCCGAAAGCAGTAAAGTGTGGCAAAATAATATATCGAATACATGTGATTGAGTTCCAGAAACGAGGCTTGCCGCATGCTCACATTGCTATCAAAACACAGAAAGAACCCGTTACCGTCGACGAGATTGATCAAGTGATTAGCGGATGTGTACCGCATGATAATGCGCAGTTGAAAGGAATAATTGAATCCTTATATAAACATTCGTGCCGACCGGAACGATGTCATAAGAAGCAGAAGAATGCGGACCGGTACAAACAACCTCGCAGACCTCTCACGAACAACAGTTACATTGACGATGCTGGATATGTACCGTATAAGCGTCTGACAGAACAAGACCGGTTAGTTGTAACGTACGACCCGGAACTGACCTATGCACAGACTGACACATAAACGTCGACATCTCCCACACCGTTCTGCTCATTGTGTACTTATATAAGTACTTTTACAAAGGAATGGATCGTGCAAAGTTGAAGCTTACGTTGTTGATGAGATCGCCGAATACCAAGATTCTCGCTACCTTTCAGCATCCGAAGCTGCTTGGAGATTCTTTGGTTTTGAAACCACCAGGAGGATACCATCGGTGGATAATTATGTCGTGCATATGGAAAAAGGGAACTATGTAGTATACAACAAAGGAAACGAAGACTCCGCTTTGGAATGTATCTCATAGTTAGAACGATACTTCCTACGTCCTGAGGATCCCATTTTTGACAGCATAACTTATCTGCAGTATTATGAACAACACATCGTCGGTAACGTTATGCCTAGCAAAAAAATTCAGGGCTGTCTAACAGTTTTCAAGAATGATGCAAAAGACGGAAAGAAGTGCTAAGTGTACGCGCGTCAGTCTATACACGTCGCCAGAATGGACATCAAGCGACTTAGTGCTGGTGAAGTATATTTCCTTCGGATGTCATTGGACCGGCGACCAGCACGTTCCTATGATGATCTGCGCACTGTTGACGGTATCTACTACAGTACCTTTTCCGAGGCTGCCGTTTCAATGGGCCTGGTTGCTAAAAATGGTGAGGCTGACCTTCGTATGCAGGAAGCAATCGAATGTCTTCGATCGCCCGCTCAACTTCGTAGTTTGTTTGTATTACTTATAAACGAAGGAGCTCCTGCCGCTGACCTATACTGCAGATTTCTGACGCAACTCGCAAAAGATTTTACCGCTAACCATAGCCTGCCGGAGCAAGAAGCAGAAAACAATGTTCTCACAGATATCTCAATGTAATTAGAGTGTCTTGGAAAGTCAAACACAGATTTCGGACTAGCTGAGCCATTAAACCGAAGTACCGAGTTAAATCGAATAAAGCTTCAGTTCAACAGAGACCACTGCATGCAGCAGTTCAATGAAAAGGTTTCTTTCCTCAATAACAAGCAGGTGAAATTTTTGACTACAGTGTGTCGAAAACTGGATAACTCAGAAGCCGGCCTCATATTTCTGAATGAACTAGCTGGACGCGGAAAAACATACGTTTGCAACCTCTTACTAAACTACGTCAGAGGGCAAGGGCAAGTGGCATTAGCTTGCGCCAGTTCCGCAATTGCAGCTATGAATTACCCCGGCGGTCGAACAGCCTATAATATTTTCAAGATTCCAGTTAAAGAAGACTACCTGGACCTGACAGAAATACAGTGTGACGTATTACCGACTGGAGAACGTGCAGAACTGTTGCGTGAATGTCGACTGGTGATATGGGATGAATTTTCCATGATGCATCGCACAAACTTCAAACCAGTACTGAAAATGCTTCGGAACATCAGACGCGACCGAATCCAGCAGCGTGATGTTTAGGAGACTTCAGACAAATACCACCAGTCATAAAATTTGGGACGATAAAATCTGAGACTGTATGAGATACGATAATGTTAAGCTCTAGCACTTCACCTCACTTCCACAGGTTCGACCTTACTATACCTGTGCGACAATCTCAAGACTTGCCATACGCCGAAATGTTGGACATGATAGGAGATGGAACGATCGCCGAAAACGAAGAAGTAATACTGGAACTGATCAACACAACAACAGAATTAAATACCCTAATTGATTTTATCTACCCCGACCTACGTACCAAAGGTCACGCGGATACAATTTCTACCGCCATTCTCAGTTTACGCAACGCCGTCGTCGATTATATCAACTCAGTCATCTGTTCGTATTTGCCATCGAACTACATCGATCTGTTTAGTCATAATTCACTGATTGATGACAGCGACACCGACCTACAAAACCTGGGTATCAGTGAAGAATTCCTGAACACCATATCCAAGCCCAACACGCCACCGCATACATTGCGACTCAAAGAAGGGATGCATTGTTATCTCCTTAGAAACCTTTCACCGGACGATGGATTGCTCAGCGATACCAAGATCAAAATTCAAAAGATAACGCGACAACTGATAACAGCTGAACTAATCAGTACAAAAGATGTGATACTTATCCCACGAATTACGTTTGAACTAGATTTTCCCGGAAACAAATTGAAAATCAACCGTAAGCAATTTCCAATCAGGTGTGGCTACTGCAAAACCTACAACAGGTCTCAAGGAGACACTCTTTAAAAACGCGAACTCGATCTCCGGGAACCGCCATTCAAAAATGGTCAGTTATATTTTGGAGCTAGCAGAACTCAGACTCGCCACACCCGTATGGCTTTATGTTTACCGGGAAATATCACAGACAATGGTCATCCACGAACAGTAAACACTGTGTATCCAGAACTGTTACTCGAATACTTCGAAACCTAAGAAACACAAAGTACGGCAGAACAAAAAAACTTGACACACCTTCTCACAACCACAACGACAGAACACCCGCACGCAAGCCACCTCTGCCAAACCTTGCGCGTGAACAAGCGCTTACTAGAAAAATTCCTCGAAGATCACGACCTTCGCATCGTTCCTGTCATAGGAGACAGGGAGTGTCTGTATCGTACAATATCATACTTTTTGTTTGACCAGAACCAGTCCCATAGTAGAAGAATTTCAAGAGCATGCAGAAAGATACCAAGATTTCTTGGCAGCCAACCACGATAACGAAGAACCCAATATGGACGAACTCATCGAAGCATTTTCCACACCGGGCACGTGGGGATCTCAAATCTTCCTAACAGCAGCGGCCAACATATATTTGTTTGATCACACTATATTTTTTTCTGGTCACAAACTGGAATCTGATAAACATCCAAATTACAATTATGATACTCTCTTCAATGATAATCTCATGTCTAACTGCGGTCATTACAGTGCCACCCACGATCGATAACATTAGTGATGCCATCTTCAGTACAGATACTACAGTATTCACTATGGTTACACTGACAACACATACTATATTCTCTCCGGAAATGGATGTAAGTCACTCAATCCAAAATGTGAAACTGCAGATATGGTCGGTAGGCGGTAGCTCAAGCGATTGAAACAGCTGTGACGCCACAGGATTCAATCAATCCAATCAATCCGGAGAGTTCACATTTTGCTTGGTTCAGTTATGAAATCAGCTGTTCAGTGAATGACTCGCACAGACAGTGAAAGCTGTCCGTAAATACGTCAAGATCTGACGCCATGCTGGATTTGTATAACAGCTACGCTAATACTCTAGTGAACCAGATATCAGTGACGTACATCCATTTCCGCAGAGAATACAGTAAACATCGAACCCGCCATATCGTGTTCGAAAGATTTCCACTGGCATGACCTTCTGGGCTGTTTCGAATAATCCGCTTCCGGAACTTTAATCTTCAATCTTCCATTCAACCATTATTCACGTTAACACCTGATGTCTTACCATGGGTTCTAAGACCAAACCAGCTGTTTCTGCTGAAGCCAGTGCAAATAAAAAGACGAAACCAAATGATCCCACATATAATGACCACCACATTGTTCCACCGCCACTACCGCAACCACCAGCTTCCGGATCTAAAACCACTCCGGAACATGGTATCAACCTGCACGGAATACAGCCATTCTGCTTTGGTGGCGACGGCAAGCAACAGCCGAAAATTAATGCTACATGTCAGATCGTGGGCACTGCCGATGGTCCCAACGGATCTCTACATTTGGTCGGCTGGGACACTGAGCATGAATACTCCAGTTTGAAGTTCGCCAACCAACCGCCTAAGCCAAGTACCGAATTGTTATGGTCCGTTGTCAGACTGAACAAGAAGAAGGGCCTTAGGTAAAACTTATCGCAACATAGTATACACAAACTTGCCGCAATACGCAAGCCCAACGTTTCATCTTTAGAGTCCTAACATGATCCTAACCGATATCACCATTCTAAAAACCCCGCAAGATATGGCATTCAAGAAATTCAAGCCCAATCAGCATAAACTACCAGAAGCTGTCTGCCCAACCCTCAGTTCCATCAACGTAATGAAAAATAATCAGCTAGTGTAAGATCCGTACTCTCATATCGAACACCGACCATCTTCTCACGCAACTCTCTATCACAGTGACATCCAGCTACAGGTACAGAACGCATCAAACCTACAGGAACTAGGGGGAAGAACGCTTATCGTTACATGCTCACCGACAGAACTGACTCCATCAACCTCGTCGTTTGGGATAACCAATTCGATGGCTGGCCACTCCAAGCATTCGAAATGGGCAAGGTAGACTTCAACAACAGCAACAAATGCCTCTCAGAACGACTTGTGCGGTTTCACATGACTTTTACAGATACTTGACTTCAAACAAGTAAAGGTGATCAATCGCCCCCAGTTACTCTATACTGCGACGAACCCACTGCAAATCCTCCGTATCAAGGACAGCACCGAAATCGTGATCGAAATGATGATCTCCCACCAGCCTTACCTCACTGAAAAGGAAGAAACCTACACGAAACTAGTACAAGTCACCCATGCCAACATAGCCCTAGACACCCGTAAGCAATCAACAAACTTCTGCCTAACTCTATCTGCATATGAGTATCGGCGGCCCAGTTTGCATCCCAACGTTTTTGGCTCCGAACTACCCTTTTTTGCCATGAAGTTGTGAGCAATATCCAGGGATATCGTGTGGCGAAGCCACCACGCTTCGCCACCGAAAAAAGTTTTAAAGAACTGGTCGCCCGTTTGGGAAGATTTCTTTGGAAATTCCAGGGGTGACTAACAGCTATAAAATCCCAGTCTGGGGGTTTGGTGTCAGAACGATTGTGCGCGCATTTTTATGCTGTGCGACGTCATCGTGACGCCAAAAATTTTTCGGTCAAGAACTCGAACCCCATTTCCCTACAGAGCGTTGGGCTGCAAATTGGGCCGCCGACACCCATATATTTCTCAAATATTTCAAACCTTATCATTTGAAATTGTTCAGGATCATTTGAACAGCTTGTATAAAGGTCGATGATGTTTCGGTTTATAGGTCCATCTTTACACCCGCAATAGATGCATGTATCTAAGTCTAAAGATTGCTTGGTGATAACCATGACCCGCTCATTACCCCCCACAAAACTAGAAAACCAGGGAAAAATATGTGAAAAATTAACGGTGGGTAATCTCAAAAATTCGGCTGCATCACCAACTCCGCCGTATTCCGTACGAGTTATGGTCGATTTTGGCGTATGATTGATATTATCGTTATTTAGACTCCTTTTCGCTTCTGCTCAAAGTTTTTCCCTGTGCTTCGTTCTCTGTTGTGCTACCTCGTCGAATACTGTTAGGAAGTGGTCGAACATCGAGTCAGGCACTGTTACTCGACAGTAAGGAAGGAATCTCAATCAGTGGGAGGTGGTGTTGTTTCCCGTCTAGCCTGGCTCAGTCAATCAATCAAACGGGATGACTCCACTTGAGATCGCTGACTGGTGTACTGCTGTTGGAAGCTTCTTCAAATATGTCCAGACGAAAGTCTTGATGAAGGAATCTGCCAAAGTAAAGGAAGATGTCATCCTGCTGTCCACTGGATTACTCAAAGTACAGGGATCGATCGTAAAGATGCTCGTGGAGAAGATTGATCAGTTACCAACCAAGATAGAAGATGGGATTCGTGATGCAACAAAGCAAGCTGCCAAAGACGTACAGTCATCTTACCAAACAACCGCTGCTAAACAGACGTTTGCCGATATGGTAAAGCGAAACCCCAATGTCCTGATTCTGAAGCCTGTCGACGGGGAAGAAAATAACGGACACCGGAAGTCTAACCGTGAGCTCACTGAGCTAGGTAGCAAAGTAAAGGAAGCCCTGGGGCCCGGAAGTAATCAAGTCAAGCTAGGTGGAATCAGATCTACTGCGAACAACGGAGCCGTTTATGAATTCGCCACTAAAGAAGATCGCGATAAAGCTAAAATAGCCCTCGAGAACTGCACTCCTGCGACGAAATACTCGGTGAGTCTTCCTAGAAAACCTCAAGTAGTGAACAAATTTGACCCGCAGGATGTAACGGAAGAAGAGATACTGGGCGCTGTTGCTGACTGTCCTGGAGTGGAAGCAGTTGACTGCGCTGTGGTGAAGAAGATGGGCAGAGACGACCAGGTCACGCGACCGTACCTACTAGAAGTATCAGAACAGAATAAGCTGGCCTTGTTGACAAGGGGATATGTCCTAGTCAACGGATTCATCAAATGCAGGATTGAGGAAAACTCGATCCAGTGTTTTGCTTGCTTCGCTTTTGGCCACATTGCTGCCAACTGTAAGCAACATCGATGCGGAAAATGTGCTTCGAACGACCACAAAACTCGTGACAGTTCCAGCCTAGATGTGAAATGCTGCAAATGCGTCGAGAAGAAGGTCGATATGCAGAATGTCCCTAAACATGGCGCGTTCCAGATTCGGCTATGTCCGGTGGCTAAGGCGGTCTCAGAGAGGCGGTTTCAACAGGTAACTATCACAAAAACTTAACGAGGGTGCAAGCGGCTCTTTGAGTCAGCGAGCGCCCAATTTCCCCAATGTAAAATCAAACGTCAAGTTACATACCCTGTTGTTTCGCCACTGCAATGTCAGAAGTTTGAAGTCCAAGAGTGCGCAGGTTAAGTCGTGGTGCACCGCTGCCGATATCTGTATTATTGATATAACTGAAACGTGGGATGACGGCTGCATAGCCGACAACGTCTTTGCTGATTTACGGTGTTTTAATGTTTTCAGAAAACCACTTTTAGATGGGTATGGAGGTGTGGCGATGGTTGTCAGGAAGATGGGGTTGTGTACTTGAGACAGAGCTGATCTTGAGTGCAGTGAGATAGAATTATTAGTTATTGAGCTTCCCACAGCAAAGGTGATTGAAGGTGCATTCTGTGCGCCACCAAATAAGGTAGTGGAAGATGTGTCACGATTGAGCGACCACGTCCGAAAATTTCCACAAGAAATAATTGATAAGCTGATACTCATCGGCGACTTCAACACTCCGAATGTCGATTGGGGTAAATGTCTGGCAGATACACAGAATGGGCGGGTCTTGTTAGAACTTTGCAGAGAAATGTCGTTTAGGCAACTGATAGATTTTCCGACTCGAAACAATAATGTTCTTGATCTGATTTTCACCCCTAGAACTTCTCTAGTTACAGATGTAACCTCAGTATGTCCGCCTTCCGCCAAGTGTGATCATGATGCTCAACAGTTCAAACTTCATCTTCGCAAACAGAGAGTGCAACCAGTCATGAAGTGACGATGGAAGTTCGTCAATGGATCTCAAGCAGCCTTCGTCGAGGCAGTACGAGTCGCCCACCTACAAGACCAGTTCGATATCATGACGTTACGCTGTGCAGCTGAAGTCCTGGATGACGCTCTGGTAGAGATAGCTTCTTCTTATCACCGGTACATCACGCGCGAAGAAAAACGCAACCACCAGACATGTCGAAAAGAAATTGTGAAGTTAAAACAAGTGAGAGACGCCGCGTTTAAAAGATTCAATCGCTGCAAGGTTCAGCCGCTGCAAGATGCATTACGGTGAGCGCGGGGAGATCACTCGAAGAAACTCGAAGCAGCTATTGAGAAGGTCGAAACAAGGAACTTGCTCGACATCGCAACTGCCTCCCGTCGGGACAGTAAGAAGTTCTGGAACTACGTCCGCACAAGCGTCGACAAGAAGCCACTGCAACCCATCAGCGATCCCAACGGTATACTTCACTACGACGACACCAAGCGAGCGGAACTTCTAAACTCCGCTTTCGTGTGCGGCATGCTGCCTTGCACTGAACACTGTATCCATCAGCTGGCGACCCTCTTACTGGAAGAGCCAGATCCGCAGTGGAAACTGATTAGTGAAGATGAGGTGCGAGAAGCGCTTAACTGTATGGACTCAAAGAAGGACTCAAAGAAGTGTTGCAGCGCTGGGTATTTCCCTGATCTCTGGAAAACCCAATATGTCACTGCTGTTCCGAAAAGCTCGAAGGACCCAACCTCGGTTTCTTCGTGGAGACCCATCTCCATCTTACACCCAATATCCAAGTGTTTTGAAAAGGTAATCGGTAAACGACTCCGTAATTTCCTGGAAGGCAGGAATGCATTTGGGAGTAATCAGTTCGGTTTTCGTGAGGGTCACTCAACGGAGCTCGCTAGTCTACTGATAACCCAGTTCTGGGCAGACGTAAATCACAGCAAGGTTGAGATCGATGCAGTGTTTTTGGACTGCACGAAAGCGTTTGATCGGGTCGATCCTAAAGTGATGTTACAGAAGTTAGAGATGTTTGGAGTCCCAACTCAGTGCAGAAGATTGGTAGAGAGCTATCTGTCGAACCGACGACAGGTGGTTACTGTGAACGGTAAGTCATCGGACGTCTTGCCCGTAACAAGTGGAGTCCCTCAGGGATCTGTTCTTGGTCCGATCTTATTTATTGCTCTGATGTCTGATACAAATACTGCTGTATCGCCTGGTACTTGTCTCAGTCTTTTCGCAGATGATATTTTAGTTTCCCGTCCACAAGAGACCGCCAGTGATCATTCCATTTTCCAACCGGATCTAGACAATATCGCCGCCTAGACAATACCAGGCGATAAAGAAGTATTTATATCAGACATCAGAGCAATAAATAAGATCAGACCAAGAACAGATCCTTGAGGGACTCCAACTTGGAAGGAACTGTCATACCTAGTGCGCTCACCGCCAAGTACCTGGGTATCCACATCGACAGCAGACTAACCTGGACGGCTCACTGGTCTGCCAAATGCGCGTCAGTCCGTAACCGAATCCGAAATCTAAATTCCTTGCTCAAGTACAGGAACTCGGCAGCACGCATCAGGCTGTTTGATGCACAAGTGCAATCTTTACTTGACTATTGTCCATCGGTTGTGTGGTCGTCGCTGGTAGGTACCCTCAGAGAAACTGAAAAGTGCGCTGGTAAGTTTCTCCGCACAGCTCGGCTTGGTGATAGCCCTAGCTGGTCTGATCACGAACGGTATCACTTTAATGCCTTGGAAGTTGGACGGAATAGCCGATTGATTCGGCGGATAAAACTGTCACTATCTCTTGCTTACAAGCTTATTGTTGGTACGGTGCCGTTGGGTTCTTGTGTTTTCCAGCCCTTAGAAATTCCAGAGGGTTTTTGTCCCTCGTACTCAACACGAAGTCTGAACAGAATACGCACGCATCTCTGTCCCGTTCAGCCCACTGGCTCCTTCCTGAATCGTCGAAAGTTACTCACCAGTCCTGACTTCTTCGTCGGGATAATGTGTAGCTTGTGAAACTCGCTGGACTTTCCAGCTGCTGCCTATGAAACTAAGTGGAAATTTGAACTAGCTCTCGTGTCTGTTGACTGGAAGTCTTTTCCTTTGCTAAACCGACTTTTTCCTTGTGACTTATCGTTCTGATCTCTTTCCGTTGATTATTGTAAGCAAATGGTGGTCCAGACAAACATTTAGGGAATAGAGGTATACGGAGCCCTCCTGCGACAGCCACTCTAATGTTGGCCTAGCAAGGTCGATTGCAAACGGAACCATGGACCGGAGTAAACTCCTTAGTGAGTGGATCCGGTAGCCTGCAGTCTCCGAAGCCCTGTTGGCTTGAGCTCGGACTGAGAAACCGTCCTCCGACGAAGAAAGATGGTTAAGCAGCCAAAGTGGCAAAATCAACATTTGCCAGCCCTGAAGTGCTAATTTTACAAATGGTACTCTTTTCCGACTGTATTCTACCGATATTGTGATGTCCTGTGGCCTTGATGGGACAAGTTCCCGTGCTGATGGACTTTAAACCAATAAACCAAGAAAAACAAAAAAAACTCCCGAATCAATGAGCAAACTGGTCGTCGGGAATCTTTTACAACATTAAGAAGTGGACCGAGCACTATTCTTCCCGCTTTCCCCAAATGAGCCTAAGAACTTGGCCTCCCACTACTTGACCAGAATCCATGAGTTGTGAGAATCGTGAAGATTGTCCAGAAAAGGGAGACCAAGTTGGCTTTCACGCACTGTGGCTGAGGGAAGGCCAGGCGCTCTGCCTTTTGTACGTACTTCCCGCAGCATGCGAAAACATACTGACGTTAAACCTCAACCCTCACGAAAGAAAAGTGCGTGCTTGCGCGGTGACGCACTGTTAACAAAAATCAGTTCCAGATGAGCAGCATTAACGACACTGTGTTATGTGATCAAAATCGTTTACTGTAAAATGAAGGTACATCATGGTCGAGACAAGCGATTTGCAAGATTTGCCATTTTGCTGGTGTTTTTCATCGCAATTTTTTTCACGTTTTATCCAAAGAGCTGCGTGTTTGTTGTGACCCGACAGAATGGGTCGACATAGGACGTGCACCAGTCATGTGACTTGATTTCGCTATCGGGCTTATTTCTGAAGTACTGTCGAATCCAGGTACAAATGCAGTGAGAAAACTTGATGGTTTTCCGTTCTGATTACCACGTTGTTGTTTCGAATCCGACCAAGACGCCGTATCTGCTGAACGATTGAAAAACGATCGGTTCTTGAGATCACCCGAAAGGTTTGCGTTTCGTTCTTTTCTATGATAAGAGAGACTCTTCGGCGATATTTACCGTGCCGAAACCCAACGGAACATCGCTCTTCAAATTCAGAGAAATGGGGAAAGAAAACGCGCCATTTAGGTTTGTCGCGGATAAGACAGGATGAAGAGTTGTATCCGCTTTTTGTCGACGGATAAATTCTTATCCGTGGATAGAAAGCGGCTAACAATAGATAAGAACGAATAAGAACCACACCGCTTTATTACTGGTTGACTGATTGTACCAAGCCATCAGTTTTAATTAGCTGATCGGCTGCCCTCTATGTAATGGTTCAATTAAGGGTACGCTCCGGTGGTGCTAATCGGCTCTTATCCATAATCATCCAACTTAACCTTTCTCTAGTTCGCGAATCAAAAGGTGAATGAAACTTTTCAACGTATCTTATCCGTGACTAACCCGCCGTCATTGCGGCAGTTATGACATCGTGCTTCAGAGTAACGGGTGTATGTCTTTCTGACCGCGCGATCTGACCCTAGATGGTACTACCGATAACAGACCTGTTCTGAAACTGTCTTGGATGTTTCGGTCTAACGACACAAATGTCAAGAGTTTTTGCCGAACTTTCATGGTTGGTTGCCTTGTGAGACCTACACGTTTTTCAGAAAAAGAGAAGATGTTTGTTTCGTTAATCCGGAAAAGTAGTTCCAGAACCCTATTGTTATCGACAGTCTATGCAACCCCATCCAACGAGAAGCTAGCGTGAACAGACAAAGGGCATCCAGGCTCATGCAGCACGAGGGGAAGGTTACTGAGTTGGTCGTCCCATGTTTCGGTCGTTGAGTCCACCAAGGGCACATGACACGCGTCTTATAAGAATAGTATGGCTCTTATGGCCTAACCGAAATCAATCGAACGCGAAGTCGACCGGGTGCTTCGGAATCTGCCTGCGGTTTTAGGGACGTTTTCTGTATTTTCCGTGTGCGGCCTTTATCCCTGAAGAAGTCAAATAAATAGCTTTATTCAGACGAAGACAACTATAAAAACAGGAGATCGAATTAAAAACAACAAATCATAATGACACGGTTTCTCGCTTCTCAAGGTTTGAAACATAAACTACTTCTTCGGGTACTTCGTCTCCTTTGCTGTACATGAAACACAAAAAGGATTACCGCGTTGCATTCGAGAGACAACCGTCGTTTGAAATACTGAGTAGATCTACTTTCAAAAAAGGTCAACAAGCTTTTCCCCGATTGCGTTGATCAGGTCAGTCGCAACTGGTCCTCAGGATCCGCATGTGACAAACCCCAACGGAACGAAAAGTTGCCGCGAGGCGATTTTCCTGGTACTTCATAATCTTTCTCTCCTCCGCGTCTTGGGCAGCGGCTCCGATTTTCTCACTTAACTCGCAGACGTAAGGCTTCGTCAATTTGTCAACCACGGTGAAATCCCAGACTAATTCCTTTCCATTCTGTCAAGGTACCATAGTCTTACCGTCAGGTCTGAGTCCATCATCTCGCGAAAGTCCCAATGGTTCAAGGATTGCGGGAAATTGTGCTGAAACAAGGGCGGGCTGCACAGGTTCATTCAAGCAGACATGTCTGCTTTGACATCCGTACTCTTGAAGCTCGGAGAAAGGCGAAGCAAGAAACGCATGACAACACTTAAACAGGCTGTCCCTTCCTCAGATTTAAAACGTAGCAACTCTCAGCAAGACCGTTGTTATCCTGAGATGGGTTGATCACAATGAGAATTTCCCGCTGGATTTCTTAAAGAAAGTAAAAGATTTAGATTTTCTTGTCGTTTCTGCCATCTCTCTTCCGACAGGCTTAAACAGCTTTGTTGCCCTGATTCTCCGTAGTGCGAGGGTCTCCCGATGAACCGGGCAGAACTCCGAATGGCTTTTGATGTCTTGGTAGTTGGTACAGTGCGGCGAAGCACACCTGTCCCAAGTTTTTGCCCTAAAAAATTGGTCGTCTTTTGGAGGGAATTCTGCGAACAAGCACAATTTTTCAGAGAGAATCCTAACGTTCTTCTATCAGAAGCTAGCCGGATATCCCTTGTCTGTCAAAAAACATCCGGGTTTTCGAACCAAAATTTCCACGCAAGAACTGGCGCACGATCTGTTTTCGTCATTTCGCAAAACGGGTTTTGAACCTAGAAAGCAGATCTTTCGCAGTTAGACCAAGCCGCTGATGCCGAAAGTTCTGAAAGCTAAGGCAGCGTCGGAAGACCACAGTACGGCCGGGATCTTCAGCCGGAATTTAAGTATGATTTGAAACTTTTCAAAAAGTTGCGCTTTGCCTCGATCACCACCGCATATAGATTGACTATCCCTCGAGAGAAAACATAGACCGAATTTTGTAGTATCATCGAACTGGTCGACAGATTGTAAAACAGCCGAACATATGCGGGCTGCGAACTCGTTAGATTTTGAGCACTGGTTGGCTACTGAACTGCGAAATTTTTCTCATTGCAGGACAGCTTTTTCTACTCACAGTATTATCTCTCCATGGACTGCGCTAATCTATCTAGCGAAAACAGTTTGGCAGTGTACCTCTCAAAGTTGAGACGATCTAACGACAGGAAAGTACGCGAATCAAGGAACTACTGGATCGGAAAAAGTTCTCTTTTAAGAACAAACGCAGTGATTAATGGTTCGGTGGCTACAACTCACTGGTGCGGAAGACTCGGGAACACGATGTTCCAGATTGCATCGATAATTGGGATTGCAAAACGCAACAGTTTGATTCCAGTTGTTGACGGGGCAAACGGGCACAAATTTTTTGGAGGCCTTCGTTTTGCAAACACGACTACCGGCATTAACATTAGCGTAACTGCGAAGAGGTGCATTATCAGAGAGCCGGGAGTTGGAATTTACGTTAAAGAGACAGAAAATTTGGCGGGGCCCTGTAAGGGATACGAGGCCGTTGGTGTTTCTGGCTGTCTGCAGTCGTGGAAATATTTTCAAAATGTAGATCACGATGTGCGGCGTATGTTGACTTTCAAAATCAGCGTTTATCGAACCGCAGAACTACGAATTTTCGAGGGGATGCGCTCACTCTGGAAAGATCCCAGGAACAGAAACGTGGTGGAGACGGTAGGTGTACATGTGCGAAGGTCAGATTTCACTCACCCAGGCTGGATCGAAATAGGTGCAGTTTCTGCAACAGACGGCTACTTTGTGCGAACCATCGCCGAGTTGGAACTCAACGCCACGGCAGTAATGTTTGTTGTGGGGGATGACTATGAGTACTGCAAACGTCTTTTTACCGGATATAATATGTTCATTCTGGACACCAGTCCTATTCCCGAAGTAGACATGGCGTTACTGCACATGATGGACAGACTCATCATATCGTCTGGAACGTTTGGATGGTGGAGTGCGTATCTTGGCTCCGCCAAAGAAGTTTATTACTACAAGAACTGGCCAAGAGCCGGCAGCCGACTGCAGAATGAGCTCCGACACGAAGACTACTTTTTGCCCCAGTGGAATGGTCGAGCATAGATCTGATTTACAGCACGAATCACCTAACAGTTTCTCTACAAGCTACTATCGGCTTCGCATAGAATTTCATGCTGACCCCGATAAATATGATGGGGACGCACCGATCTGGTGACTCAAACAGAAAAACACGTATACCCTTGTCAAAATCAACAGACGTGTCAAAAGTTGATTCAGGCACAAGAGCTGTTCCTCTCCGACAGCCAGTGGCTAATCACAGATTATGTCTTCATGCTATCAGCTGACAGACGGAAACCGTAGTCTTCCGACCTAGACCCTGTTCAGTCCTGTTTATCTTAGGTGGAGCATCTTATTTCCAAGCAGAATCAATGTCGGGCACCTAAGGAAACCCAAGCTGTTTGCAGGCAACCTGACTTCTCTAAAGCCTGTCCCGGGAGTGAAGTGATCATGAGCAAAACCTGCAAATGGCTGAACGGCAATGTTTCGAATCGTTCGATCGTTTTGAGCTTAATGAAATCCAGTCATACATTTCGATGTACCAGCATCGTAATACGCGCAGCGCTAGCGAGAAGATCGGCGCGTTTAGCAAAAGATCAGCATTTCTGAGAGACGCTGAGGCGGAAGTTGACTGTTCGACGTCGACCATACCTGCTGGCAGACCGTTGTTGTCTGTTTCGGAACCCACCAGTAGTACTGGTGGGTTCCGACTGGCACGAGCTCGGTGAAGGTGAATTGCTCGGTTGTGGCCCGCCAGACGTAGCTAGAAAACTGGAAGTGCAGGTTTACTGACCGACTGCCATACATCGCTTCGCCCAGTGGCGCTACATCGAGCCGAAATCCGAATACAGAGGCAGCGATCTTTAGGTCGAAGCAACCAAGCCGGGCAAGGAAGCCAAATGAAAAAAGGTTGCGACACCAGCCTGAAAGAAGCAGAATGTCCGATCTACTACCTCTACGAAAAAAAGGAGGGCTCCTACCAAAACAAGTTTTGCTAAGCGGAAGCTTTCACCCACTACTCCGGCTCCTGCACGCAGCCAGCAAGTTTCGAGCGAACCAGCCGGTCCGATGTGGGTCAAAGGAGAGGTGAGGTGCGCGAGCCCAGTTACTTCAACCACTCGAATCACTCCACATGCGATTTCCCATCCGAAACTAAACAATATGAGTCCTCTAAGTGGTTTTGTTGCTTCTCGATCCAGAAGTGACGACCCTCTTCTTGACGGAGACCATGTGCTAAGCTCATGACGCGAATGACAAACTGACAGAAACCGTGAAGAGCTATTCTGGGAAATCTGAATATTCATCGGATGTGATCCTTAGTTACATATGGCTTTCGTCGGCCCAATATGTGTACGAACTTTTTTGCTTCCAAACTGTTCGGACATCAGGTTGCTCAGAATACTCAGGAGCATTAAGTGGCAGAGCCGCCTCGCTTCGCTACGAATACCATTGCGATTAGGAACGTGAGGCATAGAAAATCAATCAATCAAAACGAAGGCGCAGTTCGGGGCAGGATCGCGTTCAAGAGACTTGATGGACTTTACTGGAAAGCATTCCCTGAAATCTGAATCACCCCACCACTCACCCTGTACCTTCGACTCATCCCAACATCTATTACAGAACGCAATGACAGAGAAAGCTATAGATATCACAGAAGAGATCACAGAAAGAATCCCGGTATCACAAAGGAACTCCTGTTACGCCTGGAACAGTTGACTGAACCGGAAACGTTAATCAAGGCTTTTGACTGCCGTTACGTCACGTCCTGCAGTCAGTTTTGGTTGATTGATTTGCCATGTCCTCACGTTCCTGATTGCAATGGTAGAAGTTACAAAGAGCTGTCCGCCCTTCTGGGAGAATTTTCCAGTAAATTCTGGGGAAACCAGCTGGGACACTCCCACATAGGAGTTTTGCGTGCGAACAGATGCAGGAGCATCCTCACGCTGTATGACATCATTATAACGTCATAGCATTTCCGCCTGTAACTTCGAGTCTCTTCAGATTTTTCTGACTGGCCAGAGGGCCAAATGAACCCTAGTATGATGTTCCTCGGTGCCTGTTACACCAGACTGCATCAGCCGTTTGACTTTGTCCTGGGGGTCTCGAAAATTCAAACTTGTTTCTTGAACAATTTGACTCGCAATCGTTCGAGCTCAAATTGGGCTGGCGATTTATGTTACATGTACTGTATAGGTATTATCCTTTGATTTTTGTGACGGCATTTCCGGCCAACCGTTTTTCTTCAGATTTTGTCCTTTGTTGGAGCCACTGTCGGAGAGGTGCATGACGGAACTAATTTTTTCACGCTTGCGTCGTTGATTTGTCTCCAATATTTATTTGTTTCATATTCCTGCGGAAGTTGTGGTTAATGCACGTGTTTTAACTGGGCAAAGTTTACAGACAAGATCTTAGTATGTTTCGCGTGCAATTAGTTCATGATTGTTCATAATTAGTTGCATAATTTCAAAAAGGCTGGACCAGTGGGTGAAAGACCTTGACCTCCGCAATCTTGATTGGCCGATTGAAATAGTTTTGAGCTCGTTTCCGTTCCAGACTTCCGAAATCAAGCTCAGTGTTGTTCTCATCATTACAATAAGGGTGGCTGCGGTACCTAGGTGCACGGTGTTTTTTTCCATGCGCACGCGCACAGCTTTCCACTCAGACCAAACAGACGATAAAACACAACAGTGTACACACGAGTGGGCTGTACGCATGGAGTCGGATATGTCAAATGCTGCATGCACAACGTCACGCGCCGTTAGAACAGTGACGTCAGATACGCGGTATTCAGCCATGTCCGGTTTGTTTACACTGCCCTGTTCAGTGTCAATAAATACAGCTACAACAGAACAAGTGCTTCCTTTCTCCTTCATTCCTCTGGACCTATGTTTGGTATTCCTAACCGATTCATCCAAGCCAATATTGTAAGAACTTTCTGGCTCCATGGAGATTGAATCAGAAGTACAAGGCGGAAGTCAGGACCAAGCACAGATGTGAAAAAGTGTAGACCGCGAAACACCTTAGGCATGGGTTGCCCCTCCTCCTCGCATAATACAGACTTCATCAAACTCTAAATGCGTTTTCGAACAATATCTTAGAAGGTGCAGTACGGCATGGGTGATATTTTTCAGCACAACAAGTCACGCGGACAAGATGGAGGTGGCGGAAGCTGCGGTAAATTCAAGTGAAAAGTTCTGCTGGGAATGGTAGCCCTGTTTTGACAATCAAGTTTCTACATTGATTGAAGGCCACTGCGTGGCTTGTACGAATCTCGCGCATACCGCTTGCATGACCACAAGTCTCAGCATGTACGGACGGACACGTACTGGCGTCGGTCACTTTCTCGCCGGTGCTTTTCGTTCAATGCCTAAATCGCCCTACCACCCTAAATTCTGGTACTGTAAATATGTTTTTCTATACCTGCTTGGCTCATGATCAAACAGTACTCCTGCCTTCCGACTTTGTTCTTTCTCACAGTGACTATGCACTGTCAGACAGAACTAAGCTGTCGATCAAACTACTGTATACAGTACACAGGACTGCGGATGAGCTTCACCGGTACGAAAACCTATTTTATTCGGAAGCGTAGGGTATGAAGGCAATATTGTCAAAACTATCGGTTGTGGAAACTGTAGGGAAGTGTTTATATACAGTCGGAGCGAAATTACGTTTTGAGATAACGTGGAATCGTATTCAGAACCTCAGCCATATCTCTTGATTGCATGGAGACTATTTGCGAGTACCTCAGGCGACATAGAGAGAGAGTCACCTGCTATGTATCCAGCATAGTCGCAGCATCGACTGCTATTCAACACTATGGGTAAACTATGCGTGTTTTTGTACGCTCCGGAAGCAAAGCGGTACTTGCTGAAATACGTGTCCGACTGGTACGTATGCAAATGAATTGGCCCAGTCTCCGTGCACGCAGCGGTCGATGTTGTAGGGTGGTCCAGGTCTATTTTCTGAAAGGGATATCTTCTTCCAGCATGAAGTATTTCATTTATTGCTAGTTGACCTCCATATAGCAGTAGAACACCGTAGTGCCATTCGGGCCACAGGACTGCTTGGCTCCACCATGATTGTTTGCGCATTTTCGGAGCAAACTCGGTTTTGCTCAGATATACCATCCAGTGAACAGTCCGGGCGGCAATTTTGGAAATTAAGGGGGCTGGTCCCACCCAAGTTGACCCGATGTTCCAAATCGAAGAGTTAAAGTAAGACCCGCTGTGGTTAGCAACGAGGGCGAGCTTCATCAGGTTATATGGATCGCTGTAACCACCGTTGCCTGTTATGAATGTGCACCCAGGCGGAATCCACTTGGAGAACGCCGGGGTAAAAAAAACATCCAAATCTGACCGAACGACAAAGTCGTAGTTAAGGTAGACTTCAGGTTGCTCTGCCAGGGGCGCGATAGAGTCGATGAAACTGTACTCTTTAAACTGATCTTTCAACTCTCGATCGTAACCTGTTGGAATCACAAAACATCATGCAATACCCGAACGGAGCAAATGCGCCCTACCTGAAGACTTCGGATCGATGACACGGTCTTGAACTTTTGTGTATTTGACTAGTATGCATTTGAAAGGTTCAGACGCATTCTGTCTAGCCGTCGTGGAGCACCCAAGTTGGCGTAGCTCCGGGGAAGTCAGGTCCTCCACATACAAAACGATATCTGTACGCCAAAGTTTTGGCTCATCTTTCATCATCTCCAGCAAACTTCTCAGGCACCATTTCAACTGCCCGAGGTAGGGCTCCAACTGTTTCACCGGGAAATAAGCCACAACAGCACGAGTGAGTGGCATCAAACGATAATCCGAAGCAAGCCTGTGTTTACCACAAAGCCGTAAATGGTCTAGTAGCAACGTATCATCTGTAGATTGATCCGGCGCGCTGCTGGTCGCACCTGTTGTTTGGATGGACGATCTATATGTAGCGAGAAAACTACCGACCGCAGTCAGCCCCAAAATCAGTATTCTACACACAACAGCAGAGCCGGAGGATCTTCTGCAGAAACCGAATAGTCTGGCCTTCATCCTGGTTTATTTTCGGTATTGTCAACTACTGTACATCAAAAACAAAAAAGGTACAATATTCACGAAAATTAAGATCCTTGACCAAGACTCCTGAAAAAGTTTGTTCTGGAAATTTTCGCGATTGACAAGGAACTCCATGACATCGACTGTACAAATGATGGTACTGCAGAACCTTACTTTTCGAGCAACTTGTCAGACTACATGTTGTCGGCATAAGCACGAGTTACGTATACACCCGGCAAGAAGCACTGGGCACGAAATGCTAAAATTCATGCAGAGTCCTCGCCGTGCTGAAACTTTCACCACGTAATCGTCCGTGTCTATCTATAGTCAACTAGTGCGGTTGCGTCATAGAAAGAGGTGTAGGTACTCCTCACAAGCAAATCACCGACAAGAAAGCATAAATACGACGGACCAAACAAAGGCAGCCTTCCGAGGCGTTGTGTTTTATACCACAGAAAGATCGTTCTCTTCGGCTACTCTGCAACAAATGCACTGTGAGTTCTTTATCCACCAAATTTATAATCAGTTGCTGCTATGTATAGCAAGAGCCTACCATATTTATCGCCCGCAGTCCAATCGTTTCTTTTTGGAGTTGCTAGCAGTATCTTCGTGCTTTCTGTTTTGTTGTTGATATCAGACCATCGAAGACATAAAGAAACCGATTTGTCGATGCTTTACAGTTCGTCTGACAACCACAAGCTACCTGGTAAGTTTCCTCGTTTCATACTACGATGCTCACGTTTACGAAACTTGGTTGAATCCTATGTCAAAATTGGAATCGCGAAGTACATTGCTCCACAGAAGAGAAACCCTGATTTAAAGTGATTGCAACGGCTAGCATATGCGAAGTCAGCGCGATGAATTGTTTTCAGGGTACGGCTTTCTCGGATGAGTAACACCAGCCACAAGTGCAACTTTTCCCCAAAAACATGGTGACTTCTTCCACCCGGTCATCGTAGCGCAGTTCCGAGTTTTTCGTACCTTTAATAATACATATTTCAGATCACTAATTCACTACTCCAAAGAATTATAGTACGCTTCCCCGCACTAGATTCCTGAAACCCGTGGGTACCTATCACATCCCGAGTAACGTTTTCCGCCTCCCCACTTCTCGGCTCATGCATGAAGTTGCGGGAAACGTGATACTTTGGCCCTTGTGATCTATGTGCCGACAGCGACTCTAGTATACACGATCCGACTACAATTTCCACAATTTTCTACAGGGCGTCATTGGACCTTGGTAAAGAATGACCAAAACCTTCATAACTTTTTTCGGTTCTATTCTTGGCTAATGAATTCGAACATCCACTAAAATAACTTCACTGAAAATAATCTCTTTGACGACATTCAGGAAGGCACACATTGGTCCCACTAGAGAACTTACAACAGGAAAATAGGCCGGGCTAAATGCACCAGTTTCACTAAGACCTCCTCACATCATGACGGTAGAATAATATTATTGTTAGGTGAAACGTATTGACCATTGGAAAACGGATTTCTCGAAGGACCATTTCCTCTGCAACGTCCCGCTGAATGTAGAACATAGTATTCCTGCTCAAAATCGCACGAAATTTCTGCAGAGTTTCCGGTTGTCGTCTTGCCCGATCACTGCGGGCTTCATTGACAGCATTAAAGTATTGAAAGAGTCGCTCCATAACGTCAGAAAAACCGGTAATGAAGTATTCTTCCAGAAATATTTTTGAATCGGAAGCGTATTCGCATGTCTTGGGTTCTTCGTTGTTCATTTCGTACAATCAAACCCGAAATAATCAATGAGCCGCTCCATGGCGAGTCGGTCATGTCTCGAACGATGCGGACCATGGTTTTCTAATATCATGATCCATGTCTCCGCACTCGTTTCCCATCACCTGACCCATTTCCCCTGATCCGGGAAATGGCCTTTTATACTAGGAATCGTGATCCAAGTGCCGAATCACGATCAAGTATAATAGGTCAAATCACAAAATCGAGTTCTCAATGGGGAGGGATCTGAGAAATGTACTAAAATGCTACCTTAACAATAGTGAATAAAATTTCGTCCTGTTTTGAACAGACAGTAACCATGGTATCGATTTGAGCCAACCGTGTTCAGCGGCAGAACGTCGATGAAGATAAATGATTGCTCAATGAAGTTCTGCAACCTTCTGACCCTTACAGGCCCGCATGGGCGCGCCCGAACAAGCGCTGCTCGATTGTTGTGAGTTTCTTCCATTGGCTTGACCGGTCATCTTTGACAAGGTTGTCCCTAGGATTGGGCGCAAACGCTACAGAAGGTGTGTGAGGCTAGAACGGCTGGACAAGCCATGCGAACTTTAATTTTCTCAAAAAAGAATGAGAACAAAGCGCCTAGTTCGGGTACTCAGGGCGAAACATTGTAAGTACTCTGTTCTGGGAGGATGTTAAGGCTTTAGGCACCTTACAGTTTCGACAGAAACGTTGAGCAAATTATCAAACTAGTTAGTAGAGAAACGGTTCCGGATGACAATCTTGCTTCTTTTTAGATCTTGATGTTACAACAGCAAGGAGTTTGTAATTTGGAAGCTAGGAAGAAATTGACTTTCGAACCACAGCGATTTCTCTGCTAACTAGCTTAATCATTTGCTCAAAACTCTCATCGAGAAAGAAAGGTGCCTGTTAACACCATTCGAGCGTTATTCTAGAAATATATGGCATTATCCTAGGAATCGCTCATGGGAATCGTGGTATGGAGGCGACGAGCTAAGAGCGTATTGTCAAAGATAAAGAAAAAGAGCTATTTTACACACATTGGCGGTGACTTCTCGAAAAAGTGTTGGGGAGCAAATGATTCTCATTGGAGCACCTGGAGGGTAAATCTATAGCAGAAGCTAAGCATTAGTTTTCTGAAATACAACCATACTACTTCAAACAAAGTCTTTTTTGGGCCAGCTTCTTTACACTGCAAGCTAGACATACGTTATTCCTCACGCTCACCTCACCATGCTGCCTGGACTCCTCTGGGAAGACGCAGAGACTCAAGCACGACTACTTTTCAAAGTGCTTTCCTTTTAAGAGATTTTTCCAGGAACGCGGGAAGTGCCAAAATTATAAAACCGTTTTTTCGGTATGAATTCTGCCAGAGTTTCCTAAACCACCCCCTGTCCTGGCAGAGTTTGAGTTTGCACACTTTTTGCATCTCAAAATTTGTGCAGAATTCTCGAATTCTGGCGAGAATTCGTACAGCGGTAAACAGCAGCGTGAAAATGCGTGTCTTTTTGAACTCTGTCGCTCCGCTCTCTGTGAGTTATACGGGGACTCCAAAAGAAACGAGACAGTTGACGTCATCGAAAAGGGCATGACATCGGTATACGGTGACGTCAACAATCACGTTTCTACCCGAGTGCGTATGAAGCACAGGGGGCGTAGCGACAGAATTCAAAAGTACACGCATTTTCACGTTGCTGTTTACCGCTGAACGAATTCTCACCTGTTCGAAAATCCATTGAAATTGACTTCGCTGTTTAGAGGTACGCACAGACCCGCGATGTAATTCGATTGTCGTTGTTAGCTCAATCCGAAAGAAACAGCTGTTTGTTTGATGTCTAACACAACAAGTGCAATGAGTCAGCGCCCTAAGCATTGTAAGCTCTGAATTTCGTTTGAAAAATCCATGGCGTTTAACTATGGTAGGTATTATCTCCGCTACAATGGTAATTCATTTACATATGTCCTACGGTCAGGACAAAGGTTCTCTTTTCTGACTTGCAGAAACTTCTCATGACTATCGAAAACGTGACAGCCAACGGGTTCGCGACAAACCAAGAATCTTTTGCTGGATTATGACATCGCCAAGAAACGAAGAAAAAGTGAATGCCGTGAAAGCTACATGGGCCCGGCGTTGTAACAGATATATCTTTGTTAGTTCCGAAAATAACTCGACCATACCTTCTATCGACGCAGGAGTACCTGAGGGACGCGAGTACCTTTGGGGCAAGACAAAGTTCGGATACGAGTAAAATAAAATGATTCATAATGGGGTATGTCGAGTATTACTGGTACTAGTTCTAAATGCTTCTGTTGCCTAGGTATGCGTATAACACGTCGTTAGAGGGCTTTGATTGGTTCCTTAAAGCGGACGATGATACTTTCGTCGTTGTAGAAAACTTACGATCATTGCTATCCACCTACTCAGAAAGTCAACCTTATTATATCGGGTGCTCTTTCCGACCTTTCACTGCCCAAGGTGAGTTTCCGAATATGAGTATGAATAGCCAACTAATTTTACAATTTCGTAATAGGATATATGTCTGGAGGAGCTGGCTACGCGTTGAATCGGTTGGCGCTTCGAAGATTCGTTGAAAACGGCTTGAGGACGAAAGTTTGTCGCACCGATCCTGGAGGATACGAAGATGCTGAGATGGGAATATGTCTTGATAAGCTTGGGGTGAACTTTGCAGATAGCAGAGATGGGGAAGGGAAAAGCCGGTTTTTTCCCTTTAGCCACTTCACGCATATCCAACCAAACCGACAGAAAAATGTAAAGTATGATTAACAAAACGTTTCGATGAAGCCTGATACTCGTAGCACCGCAGATAGTTGAGCATTAACTTATTGCTGCATAAACAGCTAGACTAAGTTAATGCATCAGAACAGGAGCACGTTCCATGGGCACCACATAGAACGTTTATGCCTTTGTGTGCGCACAGTACCACAACTTAAAGGGGGATATATATTAGGTCGCGGTTGCCAAAAGCCGGCTTTTCGATACTGGTATGTGCAAATGTGAGAAATCATCATGTGGCACATCTCGACATGATCAAATTCAAATTCTATATATTGCTCACCGACACAGTTATGAAAGCAGAGGACGTGCGGTTTCCGCTGAGATGGTCCAGCGCAGTTATCACACAGGTTCTCGGGTAATCATGCAACATTTGGTTTATGAACGAAGTGATCTGACAAAGACGGATAGAAAAGGCGTGGGATAGAAGAGAAGCTGTGCGAGTGTGGGGAAGAAGAGAAAATAATGAAGCTTGTACGAAATATAGACAATGCTACGCTGTTCGTGTTTGGCGCTTTTGGCTACAAAGGCTTTGGTGCTTTTGGCTTTCTTCGTACTTCCAGGATTCGGGAAATCGCGTTCACACAGCTAACTTTGGAATCGAAGTTCATACTTCCACCTCGTACTTAATTTTACCGTTATCATTTTTCGGTGTCGGAAAACCTGGATTAAGCAGCGAACGTTGCAGAAGCTCGATCGCGACCTAATAGCTTTCCCCTTAAGTTGTTCTTCGAAAACCTGACGTCGGAACACCCGGATACGTTAAAATTTCCGAAACGCCTAACTCCCAGTCTCGTGGTATTAACGAAGCATTTTCTTGATTCGATTGCGAATGCTTCATTTTGTTGTTACAGTATCTTGCGTATCTTCTCTATCCGGAAAAAGACCTTCTTGACTGCTGCTCAGATTCGGCAGTATCATTCCATTACATATCACCGTACTATATGTACTTCTTGGAATATTTCATTTATCAGTTGAGTCCGTTTGGCTCTCTGCGCCTGTAGCGATAACCTTTACTGCATTATTCCTTCAAGACTGTGACTGACCGTCACGCGTTTTTTGTTCGCGCCCCTGTTCGACTGTTCTGAGTGGATATTTGAGTAGGCAAAATTGTTCAAGAGATCTGAATGAAAAACTTTGCTAACCGTGCCAAAGACGGGAAAATGTTGCAATGGGCGATATGTTTACCTTCTGCTGTCCTCGAACAGTGGTGCAAACTAGCCTAAACTGCCATCTTCATCGAGACTTTTGTTCCCGAGAAATACTTCCGTTCGTCGTACCAGCAAACACTTTTGCAGAGAATGCGTGACCCACAATGTGTTTTCTTTGAAACTTCTTTTTTGCTTCATTTTTGGGCATGTTACTCTTGCAAAGCCACAGATGTGTCGAGGAAACGCTGGAGTAATCTGTTGTCTACGGGCACTGGGCGACCTTTTACCACACGAATTCCTGGTGTACAAGTGCAAGCTGCCGGACCGGAAAGAAAGATCAGCGGTCTTCTGAACAGTACCAGAAGTGCCTGAACTGAACAGCTTCGCTCGACAGTTTGAATTCGTCACGAACCAGCCACGTTACGTTTGTGCATTGCTGATCGCCACGTACTACTCTATGTAATTTAGCGTATTCAAGCTTAGTGATGTTCTGATAAAATAATATTATAGAAAATTAACTGATAGCAGCGGCTTTTTGCATCTACTATAGTATATTATAATATATTAGATGCTTTCGCGAGAAAATTTCTTACTATTTTATGTTAAGTCTGTATGAAACGTCTTATATTTTAGTAGAAGTTAATGAAAAATCCATACTATTAAAATCAATAAGTGCCGTGGGTTTTGCTTAAAAAACAGTTCGCGTCATGCACTTCGGACTATAAATTTTGCTTTTTAACTGCCAGGCGAACGCTTGACTGAGTGGTTGGCCGTTTGCTGGTGACTGTCGTGCAACTGCGCAGCAGCATCAGATACCATACAGCAGTTTGCACGAAGAGAAGGGGTACGTGAGCTGGAAATCCTGCACCAGACCGTTTTCCAAACTGGCGCACACTTTCAGCACAAATCATTAGCAAAACGCGCCCGGATTTGAGCAAAAATCTGGTCTGTTCGTCAGCTCCCGGCCGAATCTGTGGGTGTCGCTGTTGATATCAACTCAGTTTCAAAGTATTAAAGTGTATTTTAGTATGGAATTTTGAAAACAATTACTGTAGTGATATTTTATTAAGTGACAAAACGATCTACTATATTTCGAGATATTACATCGGAGCTGGGCGCAACAGACTCATAGAAAAACTCTAACGGCTAAAACGCAGCCTAATTGCTACAAGTTGATTCGGATTGCTTCGACGGATCTCGAGAGATTCGAGGCTACGTGTACGAACTTTACGAACTTTTCTGCGTGCACGAACTTTGGCACGAACCGTAGTCTCCGTGCAAGAACTCTCACACCATGTTCTTCTCCGTGCATTAACTCTGACAGACCGTATTTGATCATGGAATGACCCTCACAAGGGATTAACGCCAGTCTGTCCACTCTGATCCTCAAACCAATATGATAGCATGATAGAGCAGAGTTTGCTCCACAAACTGAGATAAACTAAATCGGCGAAATGGAATCCTGGAAGACGCCACAGGAAGCGGAAGTGACGTCAAATTAAGGGCGGATCACCAGTGTGACAGCAAATCAACTGATTTGATTGCCTGATGGTTGATTTGATATTGATTGAACCAGTTGCGCTTGTACTCTACGCTAAGCCAAGCGCAATCAGTTTTGCTGTGCCTGTTGCTTCATTGCTCTTAGATTCATCGTTCCGTTACTGCGTGATTTCCACTGTCGCCCGAAATGGATTCCGTTAATCCGATGAATGTGTTGAAGCTTCTGAAGGAGGACTACAAGCAGCTCTTCCAACTGGATGGACAACCGAGCGAGGCTGATAAGCAGTTAAAAGAACTCGTCAAAGGTATTGTACTGTTGCCGTTTACTATGGCTGACATTGATATGAGATATTCCACCTTTCTGTTTCTGTTTCAGAATTTATGGATGTTAAAATCAACCAAGCAGGTAGTTCTTCGTTGGCACTTGAAGAAGACCTCCAATATGAACTGCAAACAGACATGCAGACGTTCGACGAGTTCGAGAAGTTGGTTGCTGCGTCTAATCAGCTGGCTGAACCCGACGAAAATCCTAGCCAAGAAGATAAAGTCGTCGAGCCTCTCTCCAGTGGAACGGAACCATCGTCCAACGAATTCTATGTCCCGCGATTACCGAACCCAAAACAGCCGCCAAGTAACGCAGTCACCCTCGACTACAAGAAACGCTCCGTCGATTCTGGAGGAATTTCGCTACGAAGAAACGACGTAGCCTTTCGTGTGTCCAGACCAAGTTCAAGAAAGTCACAAGTATTCGACAACTCCAAGAATGGGAACGACATGTTTCTGAGGGCGGTTCCAGATATGATAAGCTGAAGGCGCTGCGTTTGGAGACTGGCAAGCAGTTCTTTCTGGCCAAGCAGAAGCCTCATATTGTGAAGGATATGGATATTCGACGTTGGGCTGTTACTGCGAACCGAACCATTGGCCTGGTAGGTTTCATGGCGTCTCCGGACTGGGTGGGAAAGTTGAAGAGGTAAACACATTGAAGTATTAAAATGAAATATGTATCATTGCTCACGCAGATCGCTTCAACCGAGAATTTCGCTCACGAGTTACTGCCCCACACTAACGGGGTCGATATTGTAGGTATTACGGCATCGTCGATCGGAAGATCACCAAGTTCGTGACCGACAAGTACATTCAAGATGCTCCGCAAATAAAGAAAACTGCGGAGGAGTGTGTCGCCCTTGTCAGATCGAGGATCTCAGATTACGGCTTGGACTGTATGTGGAACACGGATTAGTCCGGGTTCGATGGCGAGATGAGACCAGGGCGCATACTGCATCTGGCCGGCACAAAACATGTTCTTGCGATCTGTCAGTCGGAGAACTCCATGACGCATTGCTACACGGTTATGATGACCATTTCGCCCGGCACGCGCAAGTTTCTCCCACAACTGTGGATCACTCTCCGGGAGGAAAAGGCGTTTTCGGTCCTATTGTGGCAAGGACAATGTTTATAGCTGATAACCTGTATGTCACTGCTTCGGCTTCGGGCAAGAGGACAAGAAAGCTGTACTTGGAATGGTGCGAAAAGATATTGTTTTCTCATGTGGAAGATCGCTGCATTCTGCTGGCCGATTCGTGGAGTTCCTATTCTGACCAGGAAGCTGTTTTGGAATCCAAGCCTGAAGAACTGGAAGACGAAATGATCACGATTCTTCCGAAAGTGACTGGTGATATCCAACCACTGGACAGACTCTCCTTCCGAATGTATAAAGACTTCTTCCGGAAGATCTCCAGTTTCATCATTTTGCACAGCCTTCCACTTCAAGTTCATCATCGAAACGTAGTTCTCAAGATGCATTCTTTGGTTTACCAACAGTTTCAGTCTCCGCGGTTTGGAGACCTAGTGAACCAGGCCTGGCATCTGTGCGGCTATACTGACGAGTCCTTTGACTATGTAAATCCTATCGAATTCTCTTTCCCCAATAATTTGACTGGTCATTACGACCATGAAAACTGCGACGACCGGTTTTTGCTTAAGTGCGGCTGGTGCAAAGCTCCTCTCTGCTTCCATCACTTCTACGATCAGTATCACCTCTGTAAAATTTATCTTCCATGAGTTCTGTGAAATTTCAGACTGTGCTAGTATAGTTGGTCATGTCATGTCGATGTAAGAACTTGACGTCACTTCCGCTTCCTGTGGCGTCTTCCAGGATTCCATTTCGCCGATTTAGTTTATCTCAGTTTGTGGAGCAAACTCTGCTCCATCATGCTATCATATTGGTTTGAGGATCAGAGTGGACAGACTGGCGTTAATCCCTTGTCAGTTCCATCAAGCAACGATCACTCAGTAAGGGTTCCAGCCACAACATGCAATAACATGTAGTCAGGCCGAGCGAAGCGAGGCCCTTTTAAGTCTGTCACGATTTCAATGGATGTCGCAAATGATGAAGCTTTCTGAAATCGCAATCTCTGTACACAAAACGGATGCGCAACTTGATCCGCGCAGCAACAAATGTAAATCGCAATACCACTCACTCGCATTCGCTCGGCCTTCCCAGTGGTCAGGACCACTACCTAGTTTAATCAACTGCCTAGTAAGACCTAGAACTTCAGAAAGTATTAAGAATTCCTCGTAAAGAGTTTCCCTTCTACGTTGCTTCCGGAGATTTTTAATCCGACAGGGCAGTAATTTTCGTTGTGTGTGTCTTATCCCGCACACCTGTTCCTCGACAACGGCGGGGTGGGCCCTAGGCACAGACCTGTAAAATTCGTGTCACAGTCCGTGCACGTAGTCGGGCAAGAGTTGGTTAACTCAATCGATCCTGAGGAACAACGAAACTAGTTCTTTCTCGACAAACAGATCGTTAAATTTTCTTATTTCATACATGACGGAAGCTGGTCATTTCAGGTTTATCATCTGTGGCTCTGGTAATTGGCTGGTTCTGGTGATCAGGTAAAATTAATGGCTGAAGTCTTGGTGTGGGCGGTATTTGCAAAATAGTTGCAGGTTGCACATGTTGGTCTGACCAGGTAACGCTTTGGTGTTACGTTCGGACACCGAGCTTTTGTGTTAGGTAGGTGAACTTAGTCCGTTTTCCGTTCCTTTTTTTAACACCGCCAAAAAACGGAAGGTCTTTTTCGTTCTGTCTGAACCCCAACGCGTCATGTTTGCGCCTGGTTTAAAAGCGGTTTTACGGCTTGCTGTGTAGTGTTGTCCGAGAGTTTGCCCGAAGCTTGTGGTTCTAGCAAGCATGCAAGCAGCTTCCGTATTCTTCCCAGCGCTTCTTAACATCACCGATACTGACAAGAAAGAGCTCGCGAGCCGGACGACTGCGCTTCAACCCTTCGTCTCGTGTAGACTGACTTGCGGTGTCACAGACAGCCTTCACCGAATTACTGGCAACTACGCCGTCACCTTTACTAAATTATGACATATTTCCTCATTGTTTCTAGTTTTTGCGAAAAACTGCCCTGGGAGCATGGGTACCAAAGATCGATCCATATGTGTTGAACGAACTACTTCCTGTTGCCGCAAAATACTACACATTTCCTGAGGCAATCAGAGCGTCTTTTACCGTCACCCGGCCTGAACCGACTCAACAGAAGACAGATACAAATGTGTTCTGCGGCGATGTGGCTAAACTCCGTGCTCTGGCGGAAGGAGGAGTAAGAGCTCGAACAGTATTGAATGGCCAAAGTGGTCTCGCTAACAGAGGCTGATCTTTTAGGTTGATGAGTGTCTGAAGCCGTTGCCCTCACTGGATTATGCGGCCGTTCACCCAGAGACCTATGAGATTTTACCGAAGATCTTCTCTCGCCGCTAGTCCTGAATGGCCTCATCCAAAGAACGCGTTGCCTCATTCGCCGTTTGAATTACCCTTCCATCAGATGGCAAGTCATCCGAAAAACCTGAGTTTCACCCCGCATGCCACTTCAAGCCAACAAGACCAGCGACTAAGTCCATCACGTATCCCAAACAACATCAGTTTCATCTTCGGTCAGTCATCAGCTCCACAAAAGTCAAAACCATCAGGATCTCTCTTATCACCAACTCGTTTGATAGAAAATTTAGCACGAATCAACTGGACTTAACGCTATCTGATAATCGTAGCACAGTTTTGCAGGAGGAAATAGTAAAACAGATTGCCATTCGGGCCAACACAGACCACGCCACGGCGCGCCGGTAATAGAAAATGGCAAAGGCGCGATGCGACTGATAGATGCGGTTCGTTCGGCAGACTTATAATGGCCAGTCTAATACGCCACGTTGTTTCATCTAAAAATGCATCGAAGTCAAGTTTGTTTCTTGCCATCTGATAATCGTAGCACAGCTCTGTTTCTTGCACTTGGTATTTGCAGGTATTTGCCGGCCGAATATGTTAAAGTTGACAGACGGTCGTTTTCTAGAATTTTCAATCTCCATGACGGTGGCGAAAATATGCAGAGTCAGTTATGTAGCACGGTGACCTAAGCTTAATGCCTTCTAATCTGAGCCTGCATATTAGCTTAGGATATCTTACTTTATGACCTGATCCTTTACCGTTTTTTGTTGGTCGCCAGCCGTATGACGTCCAGACTTTCGCGGACTTGAGCTTTGGTTCTGGTGTGTGCACAGATAAACTGAAGGGCACACGCAGGTGCCCAAGTTGCTTAGGGGGTTATGCTCATATTGACTGATCAATACTTGTTTGTTGAAGATGATCCGGACAACGAACTTCGAACGGAACCAGCAATGAAGAAAGTTCGTGATGGACTTCCGGACGCAGATTAGGATGCTGAGGTCTGTGTGCCGCTGCAAACTGATCGGACTGCTGCGCCCCGCTTTGTTGCTTGAAAAGCTTTTCCAGCTCGCAATGAGTCCTGCATTCAATCTCGTTTCGTACCACGTCCAGTGAGTGTGAAATCTCCGCACACTACTGGGGAAATCAAGCACACAATACAGATGGTTAACTGCAGCACCAGTTAGTGAAAACGTCAGGGAATCACGGCAAGGGGCGTCGCTTCTTCCGCATAGATTTAACTGTAGTTTTGACGTTTGCAGCAATCGCATCCGTCGCTACGACCCCTTCCTGCAGCAAAAAGAACGCGGACGAAGCAGGCTCCAAAAGCAAGAGCAAACTCGCTAGCACATGTACCCACTGTGGCGAACCAGAAGCCGCAGACAACAAGCTAGTCCCGTGTACTCTGTGCAAGAACCGATATCATATCGCGCGCCAGTCGCTCGACCCAATGTCCTGGAAGCAAGACCCAAAAACCAGGAAGCATCTTTGTGAGAATCGTCGCACCAAGTAGAATTCGTCGTAAAATTTTCACGATGTCACCCATGGAAAAGTCGGACCTGGATAGAGTGGCATAGGAAGGAAATCAATGTGAGACGCGAGATGCCGTCCAGCGATCCCACATTGGTTTCCTACCACCTTGCGACCATACGAGTCACTCTACCATCCCCTATTGAGGTTTTGCCTCCATGTTTGTTGCCCACTGTCAACCCAGGTTGGCTTGGGTCTGTGGTATTGACCTATTGATCCCAGTTTGTTCTGGGTGACCAATTTGATGACGTCAGAGATCCCACATTAATTACAAAGGTACTCCCACTCCAAATGACTTCGCTACATAATGAGATCACATTGGAGCGAAATCAATTTTCTATTGTAATCTGCCACATCATCGAAAGATATAAACTATCCAATTAAGGCGACTGTTCCGTAAGTACAAGTTTCTGCGGCTCAATTTGCGCACGAACTTTTTTGCTTCCGAAATACACTTTTTGACATCAAGTTGTTCGGAACTCAGGGACCTCGCGTGGTAGAGCCGCCACTCTTCGTCACGGATAGAAGTATTACAACACAGTTGGCCGTTCCGGAAAGACTTCCCCGAAAATTCCGGGTGCTCATCAGCTGAGTCACCCTCACATGGAGGTTCCGCGCACACCTGCACCAGCGGTGCCTTTTGGTGCCTTTTTTCCACCTTAAAGCCTCTCCGATGTACGATTTTCCACCTTTCCACCCTAGACAACGAAGGTGCCTTACGCAAGGTAGAAAAGGTGCCTTAAGATAATGGAGGGTGCCTTTGGTAAGTTGATTACTCGGAACGCAAAATTCTAGCACGAGTCTGACTCAATCAGGCGTGACTGGAATATAAAGCAAGCTCTCGTACGAGCAAGCCACTGAGCTGCTGTAATTCAGCAGTTTTGACCGGCTGTGGGCGTGGATTTGGCCGGGGAACAGGGCAAATTTGATCAACGGCGGGGACGCGATGAGCAGTGGGTCGCTGGGGCCCGGCCCAATCAAAATCTGGAAACAGGATCCCACTGGCCAGCTTTTTCTTCGCCCCTTCAGTACGAGTACCTTGGCATTGTCCTCTTTTAGGGGAGGTTATCGAGCATTCTAGCTCTTCAACATACGGGAGGAAGGAAACGCTTCCGTAAAAAATTTTCTGTATTTTGGAGCAGTGGTCACAATAAAATTCACCGACATGCAATGCGAAAAAACGATGAACAGCTGTGCTGTGGATCTGCGAACACAAGTGTGTTTTCGGTGCGTTCTATCTCGACTCGAGCGTTCGTTCAAGAGCTAACGAGTATCAAAGTTGTAGATAACAACCTTGCCTAAGAAGTGATGGTTTTTCCGGACGGCGCTTTGCAATGCACGATCAAAACACCTGCCACATCGGACAAGTGCGCTGAAAAGGTAGACAAAGGTCCATATTGGCACTGCCGGTACCACGCATAAGCTGTGTATATCGTCACGGCCCAAAACTTTGACGGCTAGTGAATCAACATTCGCATGCATTCTGTCACCGGTTGTTTATTACGCAACCCGACAGAATAAGCTGCTCCCGAGCTGAATCAAACAACTTCATAATTTCATACCTCGGAAACTCGATATGTCGCTGTCTGGAAAGTCTTTCCAGTCAAGAACACCTGAGACTGTCCCAATTAAAATCCGTGACTGAATCGAACGACTATCTGCCGGCAGACCTCTCGTTCAAGAACTCAAATCACATCGTTAGGGCTTCAAAGTGTACGACGTTCACCTTGAAAAACCGGGAAGTCTTGGACTTGTTTTGTTTCACTCACTTTTCCAAGTAGTTTGAAGCAGCTGTACTGCAAAAGGTCTCCATGGTCGAGAATTCTTGTTACGGTTGAAATTTTGGCAGTTTATTTTGCAAGCCAGTTAGGGAGCGGCAGGCAGTCCAATAATTGTACACGTTTCATCAGCACGCACAATGATGCATTGAATGATGGTGTGCATGAGTTATGTATGATAACGGAACTGCCTGCCGCTCCCGAACTTGCTAAAAGATTAAGGTGCCACAGTTTTAACCGCAGGGGGCATCCCCGTCTATGGTCCGAGGACTTCCAAATAAACAAACTCGAAATCTTCACCTCGCCATATTATCCCGTGTAATTACGGCGCAGTGTTGAGTGTTCCGGCATTAGAACCACGGAATACAGTACCCCCAGGCTGGATCAGGCTGAGCTCGGCTTTGGTCTGGGCCTAGCTACCCGGGCAGAGTCGGGCAGAGAGATATGTCCGGATAACGGTTTGGAGGAATATAATATACCTAAGGGACCCTGAACCGCATGTTCATCAGGGGGAGGCTCGAGCGCCTAACAACACGATCCTGCTCTCAGGAAGATTCTCTGATTTGTTCTGATTTTTGTGAATATTTTGGTATTTTTCTGCTTTTGCTGAGTCATCAGGCATTACTTCGGATGTGATCAATTGTATTTTAATCAACCGTATTTTGATCAACCGTATCAATTGTATTTCAATTAATAATATTTCTGAATTGATTAGAGCACTATTGATTATCCTGTCGATCGCACCACTGGTACTGTACGATCAACAGGGTAGTAGGTTACTGTTACTGGGTCGACTACCAATAGTTGACCATTGGCCTTGCTGGACTACCACTAGTGGTTGACCATTGGTCCTGATTGATTGAGCATTGGTCTTGCTGGGTCAGACAGAAGTCATCAGAGTTGACCACTAGCCTAGTAGGTCAAGTAGTTTGCTACTGTTTCGCCGGTTGCTGGCCTTGTCCGCGTGGCGAATATGCTATAGCGTATCTTCATGTCTGGTCATGTGTTATAGGCTATGTGGCCCGTAATTACAAAGGTACTCCCACTCCAAACGACTTCGCTACATAATGAGATCACATTGGAGCAAAATCAATTTTTTATTGTAATCTGCCACATCATCGAAAGATATAAACTATCCAATTAAGGCGACTGTTCCGTAAGTACAAGTTTCTGCGGCTCAATTTGGAAATTTCCATACAGGACCACCTCAAAACGTATAATAGCTTTGGCATAAACAAACAGTGCTTCAAAGAACACAATGGCTGATGAGCAACTGGCTTTCCTAGTCTTGAGGCCATCAGCTCTGCCTGCCGAGTCTTCTCTTACAGGACTGCTGGTAATATGGGGGCTCCCAGAAGCATCAGATCCAAACTGCTGAGGGGGGTGGCAGTCCTGACTATGGCTTTGCCGAGCGACAGGGTTGTACGTTGTTCTTTCTTCCGCCAAACGAAGATCTCGCACTCGGCCATGTCCGGTTCCAGACCTAGAACCGCACTTTGATCGGCTACTTGCTGGAAATCTTCAGTCACGCTGTGAACATCCCCTCGAATTGTGCCGTCGTCAGGATACCAGTAATTAAAGTCGGACTTCAAGGGCTTCGAAACCTCTTTGGTCACCAGACAGAAGAACGGAGCTCCCAACGGGTCTCCCTGTAGGACTCCACGAGCTAACCGAAGGATAGATGAGGTTGGAGGTCTGGCTGTGCACCTGGAAGCGAAGCGAAGTGAAAGTATTCCGGCATAGCTTTCTTAACTTCCGCTAATAACCTTCAAAACAGCATTAAAAACAGTATTAAAAACATTTCTGAAGTTAAGCGTGAGTAACACTTGACATTCAGCATTGTTTCTTGACAGGCAAAGTCCAGTTTGCTAATGAAAAATCTGAAAGTTTTGAAGCTTTCTGGTTCTAATGCAGCACGACTAAACAAAAACCTTTGAGTATGGCTTCCGCATTCTAGGCAGAGGGAACGATGGTGGATTCGAGGAGAGAACGCGAGGAAGGAGCCGTTGAGACTGGACGCATCGCCATGGCTGTGTCTTGCATTCTGGTTCGCAGGTTCTGGCTTGGCTGGACGATCTTCAGTAGCTGGTTCCCGTTTGCAAAGTTCCCTTTCCGAATCTTGAAAGCATTCACCAGGTTTTGCTCGCATCGCCGATGCCGCAGTGTTGTTGTCTTCCGCATTGTGACCAAGTTGTTTTGCAGAGTGTTAGCGAATACAGCCGAAACTTCACCGGTAGGTTGGATGTGGCCCTTACTTCATCGTAATAGGCGTTTGAAGGTGGATAGGAACTGTGAATAAAGATGTGCGACCTCGATAAACACGCGCGTTCTTCGTACACAACCGAGTGCGAAAAATGCTGGTGTTCGAGCAGAGGTGTATACGGCAGACATGATTGTGGACAAAACAACGCCTTTAGTGATTTTGCATTGCCATAACGCAAATCAGACTTCTCAACTCAGAAGTACACCGCACACGAAGAACGGAAAACGCAGGAGTTACTACAGGAAAACGATCCGGCTCTGTTGGACAGCAATCCATCAGATCTTGATTCTGGATTGTACATTCCCGGATATCGCCTTCACAGGAGCAGCTGACGCGTATCCAAGGATTGCTGAAGTTTTCAGACAAGTGCTTTGAAAGCCATGTCAAACTGCAGTCCTGCATACAAGAATACGTCTATGGAATGTGGGACTCAGTTTTAGAATACAGCATGACGTAGATCTCTGTCGTTAAAGAAAACTCAAACAAAACTTTTAGTATCAACGCAGTGTTTGGAAACCCAGAACCGATGTCAGGTTCAAGTGCGGTTCACAAACGAGAAAGCTAAAGACTGAAACCTCAAGACCAGCGCGGTAGACGGACTCATCGTGCGAATAAGTGCTATGCACAGGGCACAGGGATATTTTAGAACCGACTACACCCCCGATGAGCTGAAACAACGGGTTTTGGAAGTACTACTGGTTCACGTCCTTTCCTGAAGGTTTCGCAGATGTTGATGGACGCGAGGCTGTATAGATAGATTCTGCTACTAATTAAATTATAAGCGTTTATGCATCAGCCCGGCCTCGAACATTGACGCTAAAACTTACCGGGTCGGCAAATTTTTTACACCAGTGGTTTTTACCCAATACTTGAGCACACTTGTATATATCAAATTTTTATGGTCAAAGGCTGTTCTTGCTCCTGTAAGTACTGCGTCAATCGTTCATAGTTCTGGACTTTTCTCTTTGGTCCAGTCCTCTGGTCTGGCCAGGCCTGCGGTTAAACGTGCATGACAGCTGATACAACCTCCATTATTCAGAAACCTCAAAGAAGGATAGTTCTGATTTAGCGCCTACCGAGAATATCAGACGATAGAAGCCCCGACCGTGGTTTTCTAGAAAACCTTGACTATTCCACGACTGACATATTGCATAAATATATCTTCCGTTTCAAGCATGATTTAGAAGCAAACAAATGTTTTCCTTGAACCACTATCATGTAACGCAAAGCTAGGATATTAACGAATAGGCAAATTCACAAACACAATATCCAGTTCAAAAATCGACACAACGACGTAGTTTTCATTTACACAGTAAAGTTCGCGGCCCGAGTGAATTTTCGCAGCTGGAGTTTAACTTCGAAACTCTGGCGGGAACTTTGAAACTGAGGCGAGAATTTTCGCAGCGGCAGAGGGCAGTTTATAGATGCGTGTCTTCTTTTAGTTCCTCGCTTCTCTCCGTGGCAAATCTCAGGCGCGACCGACCAGAACCGTACAGGTATAGCCCTCCTTTTCTGGTAGGTCACGATTTTTTGGATCGCCCGTTTCTTTCTCCCCAGGCACAGACTACGCACGGGCGATGGTGCAAATCTGGCCTTGATATGAGCGAACTGCAGTTGTATGTGTTAACGAACAGGCAGTCTCCCTTCGTTAGCTGGAGCGACAGTGCGTTTCGAGCAACCGGCCTGAGCGGCCCTAAAGCCGGGCAAGAAAGCCGCTGTGTCTTACCACAATATATCTTGCGCAAAGGTATACAGTATTTTTTCGCGACAGTCGACTCCGAAACGGGTCGGTTGGAATTGGCCAGTCAGAACCTGTGAATATGAGTTTTGGTAACAGCAGCGAACGTACAACGTTCGAGCAACGGTTTGGCTCGCTACGTCAGCGCCACCATTCTCATTCCCAGCTGTTTTCCGCAAAATATATAGCGCTGCGCAACCGCTCAGCAGGACATGTTTTACACCACGGACAAAGCGACGAAAAGCCTCCATTGCAGGGTTTTCAGACTTCCTCTGATCCACCGAACAAATGGGAACCCTGCGAGCGCTGAGTTTTTCGGCAGGCCTAGGGCCTACGCGGTGGGTGGAATCGCAGTTCGAGTGAGCAGATCTCCTTAGTCCGTTCCATTCGAACAAAAAGGACCCAAAGAAGGAGAGAAACATCCGCACGGTTTTGAATCACTCGAGCGTAAATTTCAGCGAAGAGAGAAAGCGACGGAGTAAAGAAAAAATACGTTTACAGGTTAAGATTTTACGTTGAAACAATTTTCGCTAGAAGGTGAAGTTTCACACAAAACCCGAAACGGAAAATGGTGCAAACCATAACTGTGGCAAAGCATTTCATGTGCTCCGGCATACTGTGGCTGGACTGTTAAATTAAATAATTTCAAATAATAATGTTAACGCAAACGACGCGCCGTAAAATCTGGCTAAAATCGGGCTTTAAACACGCTACTGTAAGCGTGACGGAGTTGATGTTTTCTTGTCATTTGACAAATGTTGTGGCGCCTGCAAATGACTGCATGCAGTGGCAAAAGCGTTATGCTTACTGTAATGATGCTGCCCGGTACGACTTTGTGTACAACATCGGATCATGTACAGAAATTCTCCGGGTTATTTGAAAGAGTATTGTGGTTGCAGCTCGAGGCGCTTGAACGAGCAAACTACTGTAGTCTAGAACCAAGCAGAGAAACTCACCACGCTCTGCTTTTTCAGTCCCACAGTTGAATCCAACAGTCTTTTTGTTCTAACTAGGTTGATGTTAATTTCCACATGCGCACTGCTAGTTTCCCACCGGCTCCGTTTGTTCCCGTGCTTTATAAGAAAAAGCATGTCATACTGAAGGCGGAGGTAGTTAACTGGAGGCGGAATCTCCAAATGATCAGTTAAATTATGCTTTATCATTTAGCTTGATCGATGGTAAAGTCCTGGAAAGTTCGTGAGGACATTACAGATGGTGTGCTCAAAACGGACAGGAAAGCTTTTCGATAGATTCACAAGTATCGCGTATTGATCTTGTTGGAATACGGTTTACCTGGCTGGAATAATACTTCCGTTGAGCTATCCCCTTGTCGCTGACACGATGTTACTAAGACAATCAAATATAAGACCCGTCCAGGGTGTTTACTTCCGTGACTCTGCGAGATCGTGCGCATTTGTGCTTTTTGCATGCTCCACCCTTTGGCTTGTTTTAGTTTTTCTGGTAAGCAGACAACCCACTGCGCTCTATTCGCGGTCTATTCGCATTTGAATAAAGTCCAGTTGTATTTCACGAGCTGACCCTATACTTTTTCATTAACGGGGATTTTCAGCTGGTTTTTAGTGGTTTCTGTTAACCTGCTATATGATTTTTTGTTAACAGGCATGCTTTGGAAAACTGATGGAATTTTGTAAGAACGAGTACAAACTTCATAGGGGCAAAATCCGAATAGCTTTGAAAATTTGCTTCATCCGCCGCTGTGAAATTCGTGCACGTTTTGGTCGAATCTTCGTTCGTTAAGTAGATCGGCTTCGTTTTCTTCAGAGTTACAGTCACCCACTTTTCGATGCGTCATGTGAAAGGTAAACGATATACTGATACAACAAAGGAAAGAATTCAGAACAGCAGCGATGAAAACGCTTCACTAGAATTCTTTATGTTTGCCCAAGAAGATTGCCTTACGAAATTAGTCAAGAGGACTGAGAACAGCGGCTCCATGACTGCATCAGAGAAGCTGACAGTTTTCAAAACGATTTTTGGCACGACAGCATCACGGGAAATGGAACAGGTGGTGGGAAAGGAGTGCGGATACATGGATCATGATATTAGAAAACCATGGTCCGCATCGTTTGGGACATGATCGTATCACCATGGAGTGATTCATTGATCGTGCTGGGTTTGGTTATATTACAAGGAAGAACCCAAGGTACGCGAATACACTTTCGATCGAAGGAGGATTTCTGGAAGAACATTAACCGGGTTTACCTCGAAAATTTTTGTTGGCTTTATTAAATGACTCAACCAATACATCAGTGCTGTCGTTGAAGGGCCACTCCAGAAAATTTACGCCGGGGCGGCGGGGCCAGAATTCAGTTGGTGGCGGCGTATGCGGGTGCCATATTGTCTATAGTGTCTGTTCGAATTAATTATGCAAAAGAAACCCAACGATATTTGATAACTAACTCCGAAATAAATTATGAGAGTTATGCTTAATGCTGAGGGGCGGCCAGTAGCGCTATGCGAAGCAGAGGTCCCAAAATGCCGCTTGATATTTCATCGTACATCCAGATGTCCGTTCAAATTTAATAGCAATAGTACAGAAACAATACTTTAGCAGTGATTTTTCTGTGAATATTTACGGGTGGAAATATATTTCGGATACTAGACTCGTTCTCGGAGAGACTCGTTCTCGGAGCCTAGATCACGAGGGCCAAGTATCACGTTTCCCGCAACTTTATGATCCGGGAAGTGGAGAAGTGGGAAACGTTACTCGGGACGTGATAGGTTCCCACGAGTTCCGGGAATCAAGTGCGGGGAAATGTAGTATAATGGGCACTTCAAGAAGGTGCTTTGACGAACTTCCGTCTATTAGCATCGAGCCACGGCTTTGCACCTTTGTCGACAGTGGCATCCTGAGCTCAAAATTTCTATTGCCATCCACCCAAATGCCATACAAGAGTCTGTCTGGTCCGGTGGCTGAGCACGCGTGTCCAATGTGGCGGCCAACGAACCGAGTGCTGCAGAGGCGGCTGGGGTCAATGCTTAAAGATTTTTAAAGAGTATTCGCCTGAGCAAGCTTCCAAAAGGATGACATGACTTCAGTTAAATCTCCAACATCTCGCGGAAGGCTAAGCCGTATTAGTCTCCAATCCCTCCACTGTAGAACAGAAACAGGAGTAACATGCACGAACTGGAGTCCATTTAGGTATAATAAAGTCCTAAGAGGCCTAGTAGTCCGAGGGCGGCCGTGAGGCGAAACTGTCGAGGAGATCTCGTCCGAGGACTCGGTCGCCTTTGCCTTTCGAGGTTTTGTCGAAGCACCTTACGCCTGCACCCGCTGCCACACAAGCACCCGCCCAGGACCAAGGCCAACAAAAGCGACGACAAGCAAGGCAAAGATAAAGGGAAGGTCTTGAGCGAAGAAGTTGTAAAGGGGCTGACTTGTTCTGGAGGTGACGGCCTGCTTGCTGGATGCGACTGCGCCCAGCTCAGCCAACTACAGAGTTCCTTCACCCTATATAACCGGTGCATTTTTGGTTATTTATCGGGGCTGTCTGCGCCATCTGAACCCGTGTACTGGATATGCACGCAGCACACAGCAATTCAACACGTCCGCTTGACTTGGCACAGCGTCTCTATTGTTTTCAATTTTTTGCGCCACGTATAATCACTCAAACAAACAGCCGTCTCTAAACCTTCTTCCTTTTGGTACCAACGATACCAAGTTACAGTATTAATTCTTGGAAGACGATAGTTGTCTTGCGAGAAAAAAGTCACTAGGACGTCATCTCTACGAGGTCAGAAAAACTACGCAGTCAGTCTTAGTTTCCCGCGTGTAGCCAGTATAGTCCTAAATTTCTTTGCGGGCGAGATCTCGCGCGCGTAGCCGTTTCGGAACATTATAGCAGAAGGGCTCTCTGAAAACTGTCTTTCGATTTCTACTTGGTCTGGCCTATATGTGCTTTACGTGCATAGCTTACTCTGCCCTTGGAGAAAGTATGCTCCCTAACATCGGACTCCAGTTTCAAATGGCTTCCCTAGCGGAATTTCTCCCATCATGATCTCCCGCTGATTTCCGGTTCTGTCTGGCTTAGAATGGAGAAAGATGTGAGGTGATGTTCAAGAATAAATTCAGGAAATCAGAACCTAATAGGAGCTGAGAACAATATCAGTTATTAAAGTACGCGCCAGTTTAGCCAGTTGGAGAAGTTACCCTGATGTCACAGCCATCAAAACCGCCCTGAGGTTTCAGCTATGGTCCGGATATGAACCCATAGAACCCCCCCCTCCCACACTCCCTCCCCAAATGACACGACAATGACATTAGTGGTTTATCGCTAGGAAATATATGTCTTTCGGACATGATAAGGTTCTGAATATTTCAAGGTTTTCACTGGGGCCAACACCCTCGTAAAACTCAAAAAGATGATTTTATTATTTTCTGTGCCACTGCTGTTCACACCCGCAGACAGCAACAGAAAGAGAACAGAGGGTAGAAACTCAGGAAGTGTATTACTCTATTCTAGGCAAGTTATAATACTCGATGCAGGCCAGCCATCAAACGGGATGTCGCTCAAGAAACCAACAGTGCATGACAGAGAAAAACTTCGACGGTAAGTTAATGTCCAATCTGGTTTGAGCCGAGACGATTCAGTTATCCAGCAAAAAAAATCACCGGGGTGTACAAAATTCCCAGAACAGTGAAAACAACGTCTAAGAAGGGAGCAAAATGGTCAGACGGCGGCTGTTCCGAGTATTCCGCTTAAAACAACTTAATTTATTACTTGAAAATCCCAGGGCGATATCGCCGATGAACGCATCTCTAACTTCTGGTCGCCACCTGACACAAGAGCGAGAAGTTCCAAAACACCTGCGCCGTGGCAGAACGAAACTCCGCTTCCACTTTCGGTACCAAGGAACAGGTTAAGAAGCAGGCAATACCTCTGAAAGGGTGCAAATGACATCAGCAATAATAACAGCCTCCGCTAATTGTACAACTGATGACTGGGTGACGTAACGCTGTTGCATCAGATGTTAATGAGCCCTAAGACTCCCTTCTTTGATCTTTTCGCCATAAGCTCAGGCTTGCCATAGACAGAGCGCGTTTAAGGGCTTAGAATATAGAGATTGCGGAAACTCATCAGGGACGAGGCGTTAGGATCAGAATCAGGAAGTTCATTCGGAAAAACCCACAACATTGGCACCGCATCAATGAATCACTTGCCAATGTTGTCGTTTTTCTGAATGGATTTCCTGATCCTGATCCTGACGCCTCGTCCCTGACAGGTTTCCGCAATACCTGAACAGCTTTCTACGATGACTTAAGCGGTCTATGACTCATTCTAACCGCCACTAGGCAGGCCGGTAGGTGGCTCTCTCGCAATAATATGAAATACTCGGATGAAAGTTATACTTCCAGGCGCAGGAAGCAACAAACGGAATTAATACTAGGAAAAAAATTGATAAAATTAATTTTCCCTGCCGATATACGATATTAGACGCGGCACCCTGGGACGGACGCTAGTGCAGGTCTGGTTCTGCGTCCGAACTGATGCAGGCGCACCCTCACGCTGTACGCAAACGTTTTCCCTCAAAATTTCAAGCCCCTTTAAAGTTTTCCCCCGTAGACCACCTGACCACTGGTCAGACGGCACAATCAACTCCAACATCGTGTTCCCCGATATCTGTCACACCAGATTGCGCCAGCAGCTTAACTTCGCCCGTGGGGTCACAAACTTCAAACTCTTTTTCTGAAAAGTTTGGCTGGCAATCGTTCGTCCGCAAAATGGGGCGCTGATACCCATATATATAATTTTGGCAGCGTACCCTGTACGAGAAGCCGGTTTAATTTTTGAGGGTAGACATAATATTCTGTGTTTTCAGGTGGTACACCTAAACTTTTCAGCCACTTGTCTAAACTTCATTACCGCGACAAATCGCGAAAAATTGAACCCGAAGTGCGGCTCAACGTACAAAAGAATTGATGTCAAAAAAGACCTATTCCGAGCGAAATCACTTTGGACGCAGTCGGTTATGCAAATACCCACATACTATTCAAAAATTTTCCAGAACCGCCGGGGTTTTGTTCTGGACTTCCTTATCATCCGTTTACAGTAAAATATTAGTTGTATAGACGGTAGTGATGAAACATCCCTCTGCCCTAGTTTTTCGCTCAAAAATATCATTCAAAGTTTTTGCAAAATTTTGAATTAGAATAGCTAAACTGTGCTATAACTCAGAGCCCGGCATTAACCTTTTCTCGAACTTTTTGTTAGCTACTTTAATTACTGGTTTGTCATGGGTACCTGCGACCTGTTCCGCAAAGGAAAACAAATAAATCAACGAAAGGAAGACTGCGTATTTGTTTGACTGAGCTGCATTGCATCATTAATATGGATCTAATGTGGGACCAGTTATAGGGTTTTCAATGCGGTAGCAAAAGTGGGATCATCTGGTCCCATATTGATTCCTGGTCTAAATAGCACCCTGGCTGCGGTATACGTTGGTAATATGGGACGGCGGTGGAAGCTAAAGGGGCACATAGATCTTTTACGCAGTTCTTTTCTCTTCATTTCACGGACATCCTGTGTCAAGTTTTCTACGTTGGCATCAAACCTTCTTGTTGTCTTTTTGAACCAAATTTCTGAAACGCGTATTTGGCAGATGTGAATTGGGAGCATGAAAAATGTTGCACGCGTGCCACTCTTACCGTGTTGCCGAAGAGAACTCATTCCCGACTACTAACCAATACCCGACTCAGTCGAAAATGCTTGGGGGGGGGGGGCACTACTCAGCAACCGTAACCCGTGGTGCCTACTTCAGGTAGGCGCTATCGCCATACCTAACCACCTCGATTCTCGCCCACATTCACGAATCATTACAAGTAATTTACAAGTGATTTACAAGTCATTTACAATCTGGGAGCGTTCAAGTGATACGTGAGACTTTGATATTATGAGCCGCTATCCCTACTTCCCCTGATCCCTGCGTAAGATTTCTACTTCCCAGAGCTACTAACTGCAGCCTCATTTATCGTTTCATCGCTGCTGCTACAAAATCGATGGCTATAGCTTTCAGCTGCCATACTGTACGTTACTAAGCGTTTGTCGCTGCGACGTTTGGTTCGGCCATGGGAAGGAAAAGATCAAGTGCGGCTGCTAATCTCAGTGAATTCCAACTTTTCTGGCGAAATCCAGATCTAGCGACACTCATATTGAACAGAGTTAAGCGAAACTTGACACATTTGATGTGAATCTAGATGCTCCATTATCTAGCATCTGCGCTTTTATCTGGAACGAGGAAACAAGTTTGACAAAAACAAAAGTAGTTGTGGAAAATACTTGAAAAATCAATCCATTCGCCACTTTCGCGTTTTGGCTTCGGACTTTCCAAGTCGTACGTCTGAGCACCAAAGTCAGAACCGAGATTTCTGTGATGCCCAAAAGAAGATGCTGCAGACTCTCAAACAACAATGAAGGAAAGTTGTCTTCGCTCTGTATGTCGAACGAATTTGCACGAAGTTGACCCAGCCGCACTGTACTTCCGGCTTCAGATTATTAACAAGTAAAATTTGTACTGAATTAGAAGTCTGCGAGTTCTCGAATTAATTTAGTTCTCGAACCACTTTCGAGAATCTAATTAATGCAAACGACTATGAAGAAACAAAGTATCCGATGCGGTTCAACGGAAAATCTGATCAAGAGAAATTAAACAAGAATTATTAATGTTTGCTGCGTATTAATGTATCCTTGTGTTCTAATGTTTCCCCGGACTTTTGATTCTTTTCCCCGTAGTGGTTCCCCTGCTTTAAGAGAAGTACTGTAAATGTTCGATGGCATCGCGCAGTACGTCACAGGAAACGCGCATTTGACCGCAAGTGAAAATACTCCCCATAGCCGGCCGAGTTGATTGTTTGACTTTCTCTTATTCCACTTGTTAAATTGCGTTTATTTCGAGACAGAAACCTAGACTTTTAATTTCTCGAATTGTCTTCTTCTCTATGATGGATAATTGAACATCCTGAAGCGTGGATGGAGATTAAACTGCTTTTAAGGGCGTATGCGAGGATGGTGGAAAATTCCAGAATCGACACTCGGACGATGGACGTACCCTAGTCGGACAACATTCAAAAAAAGTACGCTTTGTAAAAATTGTAGCTGCTTCCGTCAACGAAAAAGCTCGTGTTTTGAGGTCTTACCAAAAAGGAAACTTAATTTAGCCTCACTATACAGAAGGCTGTAAAATAGCGCCGACTTTGATCCGCGAAAGAGTTCGTTTTCTGAAGACGCTGGGAACGAGAAAGTAGAACTTTTTCTAGCACGCCTTGGAGTCCAAAACTGCATCGCAATTAGGTACCATGGTCACTCCCTTGCTCAGACAGTCTGTACGTACTGGCACGCAGCATACAGTTTATTCGCCGTACTGCGGCATCCATTTCGTATGACGGAATCCGGTAGCCTATTTCAGAGCTCCAGGTATTACGTCATATCACCCGTTAGGCCAGGTACGCTCTGTAAAGCGTCGAAGAACTTCGTGCGCGCACGTGCAGCGTTGCATCAGCGTGTCAGTTCATGATTTCTGCCGGAAGAATTCCGGCAATTCCCACGTCTTTTGGGTTTACCTAACCTTCCTACGCATACTGGATACTGGGTCAGACGCTGCCTTTGTTGGGAGAACTTGCGTCGATCACGGGATGTAATACTGGCTGGTCGAGCTGCTGTTGGGTAAGTTGAACGAAGACAAACGTAGAAGCCATCAAGTGTGACAGTAACGTTCTCCTGCTTGATTGTTGGTTACTGTTTCAGGTGCGACCACTTCGGATGGACGAGACCGATGAGTGACATTCAGCTGTTTGTTTTTCCGTATGTTTGTTCTGTTGCCGAGGTAAGCCTGCATTACTTTGAAGAGACCACAGGAACAGGTTTCTCTCAGCGTTCATTTCCAGCTTTCGAGCTACAACACATGACCAGAATGTGTCTTTCCGTTTTGCAGGTGCCTGCACTGGCGACGTCGGCTGGTTCATCTGAGAAGATTGGGCTTACCCTTCATGAGTTGATGGACCTTTTGTCTCCCTGAACTCTTGCCTTCAACAGATGGATACTGACTCTCTTTTGAGTTTGGTACAGTGGCCGCTGTGGGCCGTGTTTGTTCCTGTCAGCACGAATCCGTGTTTTCAAATGATGTTGATATCTCTCTCGGTGCTTTCTCTAGCAGCTATGATCTTCTTGTTAACAGTTTCCTCGTCTGCTTTTTCGTTTCTGTTTGCTCACCAGTCGAATAACGTCTCAATTCTTCCGTGAAAGCTGGTAATATTTTGCAAGAAAAAATGACGGTAGTCGTAGCAAGAATAGGTCCGAGAGTAGCTTTCCAAAGGGGGTACGGAAAAGATCTCGGTAAGGTTCCGAAAATCGGCAGTGTGGCGGGCGCAAAATAAATTTGCCTTTGGGTTTACCGATTTACCGCGAATTTGTTACTGAAGTTGAACCCCACATTTTCCAAAAAGGGTACGAAATACTATTCCAAAAATGGTTTTTGTGGAACTAGGGGTAAGTTGATCGGCTGCGAATTCAAAGCTTCTTTCAAATATCCACATGCGCCTCTTCTTCCAGACAACGGACGCCGGAGAATCGGGCTAACTCCGGCTCAAAGCCCAGGTATCCAGAGCTTGAGAAAAGAGTCTACGTCGAGATCCTGCAGAGCAGAAATGTGGGCTTGTCGGTTCGTTTTGATGACGTGCGTGACATGGCTTTGCGGTTTGCTAGAGAAATGAGTATAGAGAATTTTAAAGCTTCTGTCGGCTGGACACAGAAATTCTGTAGGAGACACAGGCTGGTGATACACGCCAACACCCATTTGGACAGGAAGACAGACCCAACGGAAGCAGATAAGGTACGATTCTATTGCGGTTCAATAGATCAAACGTGGACAAATGAACCGAAAAAAAATTTATCAAGTTGCGCACGTTTATGTTCCTACTGGCTGGAAGCGTGCGTCACTTGAAACAACGATCTTAGTGAAATCATCTGCTCACGTCCCACTTGTCTGGAAACGCTAGTTTCGCTAAATCACAGCCCTGATCTCATTGTTGTGGGAAGAGGAACTGTCCTTCTCCAACAGCATTGAAGAACTGGTTTCGGTGAGAGGCAGCCTCCCGGAAAAGATCTTCAACTTCGGTCAGACAAGTGTCTCACTGCAGAACACCTACAGGAAGACTCTTTCACCAGTCGGCGTCAAAGATGTCAACGTTATTCACCCTCCCGGCGAAAAAGAACGATTCACCGTAGGACTGGCGATCACTGGAGACGGCGAAAGACTACCAGCGGTTATTATCTTGAAAGGCGCAGCGAAGTTAGGTTTGCTGTCGCAGAAGATCCTCGAATAGTTAATCTAACCAGACATTTTGTGGGTAGGTAGTTCGGGAACGGCCTGGTGGAACTCAAGGATGCATCGACAGTAGGTGGATTGGATACTGGAAGGGGGCGGTGAACTCAGCATCCTGATCCGGCATCACTTTGCAGCACACATGAATGAAGACAGTTCCCAGCACATTTTGCACCAGCGGATTTACCGGCATTTCACGCTAACACTCTGTTTCCGCACCGGTCTTTCGCTCTTCGAAGCGTTCTGGCACGGTATGGAGAATCTCGTTTACTTCGTCACGTAAACGGCCCTCTCCATCCGCGTTTCTGGTTCGCACACAACGTTTTCAACCCGTAAAAACCGTGAGTTCAAATGAATCGGTTCAGAACGGCACAGTTGGGCTATCTTGCTCCATCTGCGAAACGTGTGCAAGGTGGGTCAGGCCGATGGATATTTGATGTATCGACATCGACTCTTTAAATGTGGTGATGTTTCGGTAGCAGTCTTTTACAGTCCGGAAAGGGATCGTGAGACGTAGTATTTTTCCGTATTATATGTTTTTGGATGGGATATCATTGAGTATAGAGATTGACGGATGAATATGTTGCCATGGGGCTGTTAAGGGTACGTTAGACATGATGCCCGATGCGAAAAATCGATTCCCCGTGATCGTTTGTTGATTTTTGTCCGGCCTAAATTCACGTTTGCCGGAGTTTCATTTGTAGGAGCAGCTGGCGAAAGATGAGATAAGGGTTCAAAGTTCGTTTGTTCCATCCAAAACTCGTATGAACTCCGTCGAACGTCCACATTAAAAAGGTGAGTCTGTACGTGCTCCAAGACGGTTCACGGAATTGTTAAAAAATGATTGTTTATTAATGGGCTACTTCTTTAATTACTGCATAAATATCGTCGGCAGTTTCACTGCCTTTGCTCGCAAGCCGTTGAACAAATATTAAAGAGGGTTGCGTTTATTTGAGTCAACGTGCTTGACCGCTTGGTTTTTACCTGCAGGAACCATACTTCAGCGGAAAATGACGTAAAATATCGATGCAGTAATCACACAAGCAACCCACTGATGAAACTTATTTTGAAGCCCACCTGAATATAAATATTGCTTTCGTTTTCCAGTCATGGTCTCAAGTAGAACCGGTTGAGCATCTCCAGTATCGCTTCATGATTCCCCACCGGACAACGCCCTGGTTCACATTACATTGGGTGCCGCCACCAGTCACACGATTCCACCTAAGGAGATGAAGTCTGTCACTACAAAGGACTCACGTCAACTTGATCCCGCTTCCGGAAGACAACCGATGGTCCGAGACCAGCTTTGATTTTCAGAGAAAACGGCTGAATTCGTCGAATGTCCACTGTGCCTTGACAGAATACAGTCTCTGACGAAGGTGAAGTGACTTGATCATCATTTTGTATGAGTCTCACAGTGCATGAAATTTGCCTGCGTTACTTTTGTTCGTCAGAGGTGTTTTTTACTGTTCTGGTAATCCATGGATATCCATGTTTTCCATCCTAACGTTTCTTTATTGCATCCTTTTAAACCGTTTCCTCACCGATAAAACCAACCACTCACGTTTTGTCCACGTAATTTCTGGCACGAAGGTTCGAAGCTACCTCGTTATTGCCGGGCAAGAACCGCGCCCTGTCTTGGTCTGATTTATCCGGCATTATCTGTTTTTCTGTTGCGGAAATGTTACGTTTCAAACAACACGAAAACATCACGAAAACATCACGAAAACATCACGAACCGCCGCAATAACGTGCACCAGTTTTTGCCCGGTTTCCATGTTCAAGAAACGGAAAACGGTGTACGCCGGTTTTCAAATGGCTGGCCCGTTTTCCTCAGTTTCGTTACGTTTCCGGGGAGCAAAATGTGCTCGGTTCGAAGAAGCTAGGTGAGCGACCAAATCATGATTCCCAGAGGTCTGACTGGCCAGTACCAGCCCCTAGATGTTGGAATGAACTACCCCTTCAAAGTTTACATGAAAAGGAGTTACCATGCTTGGCGAAAGGCTCAAAGCGGAACGACCAAGAAAGGATAAAGGATAAACATCCAAACGGAGGGCAGAATAAATTAGCACAAAAATTCAAGCGACAAAATGTTTGTACATAGCATTGCGAAGTTTGGGTAGCTATGAAGACCGGTGCGAGTGGGAGCAAGCGGAACGGTGATGGCGTCTAAGGTATACCGTAGAACACTGAAACAGTGGGACTGTTTAAAAGGGATCCGAAACTGGCGCACTGCATGCTGTTGCAGCGTTTTGTTCTTCTAGTTCTTTGTGTTACTACAGCTTAGTGGTTCGACTTCAAATTACTTCAAATTTTCTAGTAAGAGTCAGATCTGTGATCCGTCAATTTAAATTAGCATACGAGGTAAACGTTATAATTCGGGCATAGGGGTTTTTCACTCGTAATTCGGGCGTATTTTTTCTCGGCTCCTGCTGCGCGTAATGAACTGCTTCTTGTTTCCTAAGGTAGACTGATTCCCCTGCTCGAGGTTTCAATAGGTTTGAGAAGGGGAAAGCGTTGTGGATCACGGGAATTTGGTCTGGGATAGAGATGGGTCTGTCCAATGTTAAGAAGCCTAATGTTGTGTTAACACACGTACGATGAGGGATGAATCAAGCGTTGAAGGAGATGTTCAAACTTTTTTCGTTGCCCGAATTATAGTGCAAAAACGGTATGCCCGAATTATGTCGTTTACCTCGTAGTAACAGTCGGAAAAGCCCGTTTTGAAGTGGCTTTACTTCTACTAATTGAAACAACACTGATAGCAGAAAGCCTGCTGCACTTCTCCATAGAGATTAAAGTATGCAGCGTGTTCTGCTCTTACGCTGTGTTGCTTTCAGGTCATGGCTCTATGTTGTCTCTTTTTCCGACCTCGGCACCGAAAACGTTTTTCATCGGTGTTTTCGGCGCCGAAGTGGGACAAGGAGATCGTTAGTCGATAACCAGCTCCTGACGTGGACCTGCAAATCTGCAACGTTGTAACTTGACTTTGAGGAGCGGTTCCGTCGGCAATGTCCAACTCGAAGGCCTAGAAAGAATAGAAGCAATTCTCGGCATTGACTAGATTCTTTACCGTCAAGGTCCGGCGACACTCGGTTAAAATAGAGTTGAGGTTCAAGTGAACGTTTACAGGGAGTCACAATCAGAGTAGTATGCGGAAGGGGTACTATGGCGAAGGTAGTACGCGGAGCTCTTTGTTAGTGCGAATCTTTGAAACCGGTATCATGAGTTCTTATCTGGTAAGGGTAGTATGCGGTGCCATTACCTTCAGTATTTGTAGCCAAGTGGTCAAGTTAGATTATACGCAAGATGTTGCGAAAAAGTCGAGGGGTTTGCATCTTCAGCACCGGCGTAAGCTCACTGCTGCAAAAGGGCGAATTTACCTTGCTGGTAGGTCGTTCGAAGAACCTGAAGTTCGGAAACAGAAGAAGTTTTGGAACAATTTTCCGAAGAGTCGCAGTACCCAGAGCGTTTTCGCATCAGACAGGAATAATGTCCCGGGTGAAACTGCTGAGTCAAATAGCCAGCGATCTGGCACTTGCCGGAGCCATGTTTCTGTCTTACCGACACAAATTCGACTGCAAACATACAACGTTACGAGTATTCTGTAAACAGGTGATGCTAAAGCCGCAACCTACAACCGGCGACAGCCTGTCTTTTTGCACGTATTGATATAAGCAGATCAAAGTCTGCTACTGCTCTGTCTTGGAGACCTACTCACGTGCCCGAACTCGACTGAAAATGTTTAGAATTTCATGCCCTGCTAGCACTGCGCCGCCAAGTTCAGTCAGCTGTTCCTGCAACGGAATAAAGAAAAGCGAACAACTAAACAAACTAACGCGCTGTTCAGTGCAGAATTACGAGGCGGTGTATCGGGCTCGAGCTCAGATATACAATGTTCTCTGCAATCACTTAAATACGTCACAAACCGGATTTTAACAAGAGCGTCAAGTTGCAGGTCACTCTCAGTTAACACGAAGTAATGCGTGACAAACAGTACCCGCACCCAAGGATAGTTTGGGCCAGTAAAAAGTTTAGGCCTAGCGGAAAAGACGGCAAATCGAGAATTCCACCATAGAAAACTGTCAACAAGTGCATTGGTGTGAATTAATTGCACACGTAAGTACGAACATCCGTTCCGCTGTTTCGGAAACGCTTGGCCCAAGCTATTTACTGGCCCAAACTAGCCCATTGCGCGTGCACAGACTGAACCGGATCTTAGCTATACAGAGGTCCCATAATGTCTTACTGTTCTGGATTCCAAGTTCTCTTACGAAGTTTCGTGAAATCTGGTATGGCGATACATTGTGTATTTTTATTAACGGAGATGCCGACTGGTTATTAGTCACTTTTGCTAGCCTGCTGTATGTATTTTTTGTTAGCTACCGTGATACAATAAATTATGTTGACATTATACAGTAACACAACACCCATAATAGAGAAGTTGCACTTTGCACGGGTACAGAGTCGGGCGTCATTCTCCTGCAGATCCGAAGCCGAAGGGAATTTATCTTGAAGGAAATCTGGTCGTTCTGGGCGAAATCGACGAGGTCAGTTCTCCGGTTTTTTCTCGAAAACTCTGTGTAATGCAGGCCTGAAGGGACGAGCAGCGCTAGGCTATTCCTAATTTTAAGCTTCCATAGGCGACATCAGGGTGAAAATATCAAGTCATCTTTCTTATCCAGAACCGGAACGATGAAGTCAGGGCGTAACCAGATTACGAATTTAATCTCAAGCTGGAGCGGATTGATTGGAAGCTGCTGTACGATCACAAGAGTTGTCCAGCAATATCCTAAGCTACATATACTGTTATCCTTTGATTTTGTGACAGCAACTGTGGTTAATCCTTCCAACCGAATTGTTTGCATAGTTTTTTCTGCGTTTCGGGATTATCAAAGAGGTGCATTACAGAGCCTTTTTTCCGAATCTTATCACCGTTGATTTTTGCTAACATTTCATTTCTGATTTTATGTAAGGATAGATGTGTCGTTGTTATCACTAAGCACCGTTAGAACAATGCAGGCTGATTCACATCATGCCGACGGATTTTAAAGTGCTGCGAAAAATATTGTGCTCATCTTTCTACTGTCAAATTGATTAGCCGGGTAGTTCGAACTCTTGAAATCTTTGTTTGAAGATCTAAGGCAATGTCGGGTGATGGGGAAAGAATCGTGTTCAACTAGTTTGCATGTACGAGGGAGAGGTCATGATTATGCCGTACCCCTTTCTGGAATATAAATCTCACGGTTTACTGGATTCGCTGCACCAGCTCCTATGGTTTTTTGTTCCCTACGTGAAAAACTTTGTTTCCTAGAGGTCTGGATAGGTTTGGGAATAGCCAGAAGTTGTGGATCGAAGAAACTGACCTGGGAAGAGATGAGTCTACCTCATGTTCAAAGGTCTGGACGGAAGCGTGCGACGAGAAATAAATCAAGCGGCAACTATAATGTTAAAACTTTTTACGCCGGCAGAGTTACGTCCCGAAAACAGGTACAGCAGAATTTTGTCCTTTCCCTCGTACCTGGAAATCGAGGGTTGGTTTGGAATTAATTTGGCACGATGAGACTTGTTTGCTACTACTACACCCCGATCAGGCCAATTAGCTACCACTCAATATGCCATGCCAATATCCATGTGGTCACTGCATCGCTCTGAGATTAAATCATTTTCATTCAACGACCTGTTTGCTAACTCCTAGAAAATTACTAGTCAGAAATCTCTTTCCGAAACGTCCGAATCCATATTAAGCCGGGAGGAGGTGCGAGGTGGAGAATGCGAGGACTTTCGCACATTTCGAGGTTGTTTTTGAAAACTGGTTTTTCCATCTCCGTTTGATTTTTCGGGGTATTATTAACGAAAATAATCAGAACATGTTCTAAACTACAGGAAAACATTTTGATACCACGTATTTAGTCATTTGGAAAAGACCCATAGACACTTTTCCATTGAGAGATGTTCTCCCGGCCAAAATGGAAAAACTAAACGGTCTTAACCCATTCGCCAGTTGTTTCTGCGCTTTCAAAATCCTTCTAGATTTTTCCGGTTACGCAGAGTGCTAGTGAAAAATCGACCGATGCTGTCTATCTGAACCCATATCGCGGCATAGCAGGAAAGCGCTATCCCTCGTGTGAGTTATGATAGACGTGCTGGTAAGCAAAAAACAATTACTTAATTATTATATCTATTCTCTGATGGTAGATCACAAGTGATCAGCTGGGTTCAACAAATTTGCTCAGAAAATAGTCTTCTATAGAAGAGGCAGCCCGGTAGTACAGGTCGCTTCCTATAAATATTTCGTCGATTAAGGCCAGATATTGCCGGTAAAATGGGGGGTTTTTTATTGATTGCGCTGATCAAACGATCAAAGTAAAGGCCTTCGAGCATACAATCGTCGCAAGACCTGAAGATGGTCTATCAAACAGGTAGCGGCACGGCTCTTACGAGTAAGGTGCACACTTGTTGCAAGATTTCAAAATCCGTCGGCTTGATCTGTATCGACCTGGTTCCATGTTTGTAAGATCAATTGAAGATTTTTTTGGGTATTCATAGCTACGTCTGCACGTTTTTCACAGGTCGTCCTAGGTTGTAGAGTGTTCGATAATCCTACATTTGGAAATTTCCAATGACTTCCGCAACACCAGATTTGAACGTATTCACACAGATCCTGAAATTCTAAAATTAGGTCCACGCAACTTCTAAGGTGATGTTTCATCGTCCAGAAGATTCATCTAAGGTGAGCAAACCAAATTCTCACAAACTTGCCGCTCAATTAGTATGTGAAGCGGGCAGCGGGAGTGCATTACAACAGAACAGACGAGCAGGTTTTTTTTCCTTTGACGAGTTTTGCACAAGATAAAGTTTATTAATGGACACTGCGTTCCCTTTCATACAGTTCAACGGACACATTTATCCCAGTAACTTCATTCCGGTCCGACTCGTACGCCACTCTCTCGTCCTGACCTTCATTACACATGCTCAACAATTTTTCCGGTGTCTGTAACCATTTTCCTTCCAGGAAACAGACTGTGGACCTCTGTTCAAAATTAATTGTTCTGACCACTTTTGGCTTCTCAGTGCCATTCGTATGAAATTTCCCACAAAAATTTCATACCTTACTGAACGAGGTTCCCTTGAAAGACTGAAGTGCTAAATGAATAACGTGTCGCATTACGCTTTTCTCCTGTAAAGTACGACTTTCGTACGTCTCGAGCCTTTCTTCATGTTGTGGTGATGGAATGCTGTGCATTCCAACTTTCTGATCGTCAGTCTAGCTTCCTCGCTTGTCCGCATCGGACCTCTCTCCTTTGTCGCTTGTTTAGCTTACTCCCCAGTCTCATTAATATGTCCCTTGCTGAGTCCTGGTGTTTCCTTCGTTTCTCCTGGTTTGTGCCTGTGTGGCAGAAGTGGTATCACGGCGCTTCTTGGTAACCTCCTCGCATCCTCTGTGATCTGCTACAGAGGTTCAAAATGGTCCGCTTGGCGGAACCGAACGGAAGTTAACGGAAGTTCCGGTCCGCTTCCGTTCTGGAAAAGTCCAGATGGTTCCGTTTTTCCCGCTCGGTTTTTGGCTCGTTAGTTTTCCGCGCGTTCCGTTCTTGCCCCACGGGGAAACAGAAATCCGGACGATTACATCACGCTAGCGTATAGTGAAGCACTTGGCTTGAAACTGAGCAATGCATGATTTCTTTCAGACGCGTAATTTGCTAGTTGTGCTGGTGGCACATAACACAAGCCCGTTTATGTTTTGATATCTGTTCAGCTTGTTGCGATTGATTGTTGATTGACCTCCCACACAACTCTGTTTACAGTTTCCCGTATCTCTGGATTCCTGATTCCTCATCGCGATCGGTAGGAAACGGGCATCATGTGGGTCAGATCATAACCGGATAGGGTATGAGAAAATGCATGGTTTTCTTCGTAGGTCGGGAGAGATTTCGGCTGGAGAAGCAGTGGTGGAGTTAATTGACTTGACCGGCCAAGCTTCCAAGAAACGGAGTAGCGAGTCGGGCCGACCAGCAAAGAAAGCCAAAGCAGCAAAGGCATTGGACCTCGGCGGACTGACGGTAGCCGAAGTACAGCGTGGTCTTACGGAATGAGTCTTTCACGACAAAAAAGAAGGTTGGGGGAAGAAGTGCAGTGTGGGAACATTTCTTGAGAGTAGTCACAAAGGATACAGAAGACGTGCTAGACTATGTTACCTGCAAGAAATGCGCCAAAGTGTACACCTTCAACGTCAAGACTGGAACAACATCGCTCGCCCATTATACCGCTAACTGTAAAGGAAAAGCTGAAAGCGGAATTCAGAAATAGCTGAAGCTGGGAGCAACAATGGAAGACAAGCAGCTCATGTCAGAATCCCTGGCGAAGTAATTTTCAGTCCAGCAAATCACCCTTATTCGAAGCCGCGAGTTAGTTTTCATCTGTGGTTCTGGTTATAGGTATTGTGCACTGGATTCTCGGGCATTCCTGGTGTGTGAAGGGAAGGGATTTGAGCTGATGATCGATGCCGTACTGAAGATAGCGAGAACGCACAAGGGAACCCCTTTTTCCGCTCGTGAGCTTCTTCCGACTGCCATCACTGTCAGTACCAGCGTCTCTGTCCAAGCCAAAGCTCTGCGAAAGATATGTGCGCCGAAGCTGAAACAGATCCGTAGAAGTAGAGGTGTTTGTATCAGTCTAGATGGATGGACGGAAGACTATATGAAGACCAAATTCATGGGGTTCATCATTCACTACATGGAAGACTACGTTTTGAGGGAAGAGCTGATCACCATCTCTGAATTTGATGCGGCGAAAAGTCAGACAGGTAAGCTTAGCATTTCCGACGTAGCCAAATGAAATCATCCAGATCGTTTCCCCAAGTAGCGTAAGTTCTCGGATTTATAATCTGAAGACGTGCGCCACTTAGAGCAACGTGCTTATTGAGTCCAGTGGTCTAAGTGGCGCATGTAGCTGGAGTTTTCGGCTGAAAGAGTGCGTCATTTGGGAAAACGATTCGATTCAATTCGTTTACTGACTTCCTATTCTGCTTTTATCATAGAAAGCGATGCTACATTACGTCTCTTGGCTTACAGCTGTCGCGAACAAGTCGCGACTCGCGGCTTTGTATTCAAGATGTTGGACGATCTGAGCATCTCAGAAGCAAAATGTGCGGATGTGACGTTCATAACCGATGCTGCTGCCACTATGGTCGCTGCCTTCAGAGTTCCGAACAGAACGGTTATGAAGTGTATCACTTGTGCTTGCCACGTGTTGAATACATGCTTACAGAACGCGGCCAACCAGAAGCCAAATTCGCAGTTCAAACTGGATGACGAAGGTCCTCCGATCTTCACACTTAATTCAGTCATGCAATGCGTTGGTGACATACTGCAAGCAACATCAGTGGCCGTCTTTCGATTGCACCTGTCCAAGCAGTCGAAACACTCTGGAACTCAAACCTCCACATGCTGGAGTCACTCGTCCGTCTGTACCCCGAACTCGAGAACGTTCTGCAAGAAAGAACCGAAAGAACTTGACTTCCAGGTCCTGTCGACTTCCTCCGCGCTGTGGCCGAGTTACTTTGACCTTTCGAGCAGGCCACGGTAGCCCTCTGGTCCTCCAGTTCTCCGACGATACATCTTTGTTGTTCCGTACTTCATCAAAATCCGGACGCATGTTAGGGAGCCGATCTCCGAAGAGTACCGAGATCTTCCTCACTATGGCGATCTTGTAGCGTATCAAGTAAGCTCAAGTTCGGGGCTCTCTGCATCATGTATTCTGAAAATTATCTACAAGTTATTTTCTGACTCCCAGAAGCAGTTGAAGAAAGTTTGTGACGCAAAGCTGGTCGTTGACGAACTTCACAAAGCAACTGTGTTCCTGAATCCAGCAATGACAGATCTTCTGATGTATCCTTCCGCCGAACACGCAAAGATTGTGGAGTATGTGCGTGAAATATGCGGGACAACCAGCTTAACTTCACAGCCAGTAGCTGTGACCGACGATATTGGTTCGTCGGTCGCTGTAGCTTGTATAAAGTCTAACGACGACACAGAAGGTGAACTGTTTTGTTCTGAGTGTCTCCACTTTTGGTAATTCATGGCTATATTTGACACTTCGCAATAGAACTTTATACTTCTGACGTCAAATTTTCCTCCAGTGCATTCTTACGCATGGTCTCTGATGCTACGGTGGTGATCTGATGTGTTGAGTTTGATGCATCCAGGTGGATATTCACCGGAGCGTCTGGCTGCAGTTGATTATCGGGACAACGCGGCATCATGTCAAAAGGCGACACTTACTAGGTGGTGGTAGCCCGCAGTTTCACGGTGACAATAAATCAGCACAACCAGGTTAGATCGGGCATTGCGTCCGAAACTAGCACGATCCCGCAGTAATGACCGAATACCACTGGAGGCTGTATTATTGCATCAGGCACCGCAAGACGAGACGATAAGCAGCAGAGCCCAAAGCAGCTAAGAATACCCCGGAAAAGATCAACCAGGCCATAGATATCGAGCTAAATGAAATTGGGGATGTACTGGGTATTCTCGCTCGACTGGAAGACTCCAGCACTGGCTTCATAGGCCAGGTATTAGAAGTTTCTTTCTAAAAGAGTTCCACTCTGTTTTGTCAGAAAGAGTAGCACCACTGCTTATATAATCCGCGAAGTTCGGTTTAAGAAAACATGGCTCGTCCGGTCTGAAAGCAAGCGAGCCTTTCAATCACAAAGGAGAAGCGATCGCCCTTGCAGAAGAGACCGCCCTCTCGGCCCACTCGGACCCTAATTCTTCTACCAAGCAACTGTCACCTCAACGGTTGCTGACTTCGACCTGAAAACACTGCGCTGCCGAGCTGACATTAGGGATGGAGGTGTCGGGAACTGGACTTCCGCTGGCGGTGTCAGGAAATCAACTCCCTCCGCGTTTTCTTGCGCACTCGGGGCTTGCCGATCCGCGAAAATAACTTCTACGCAGTCTTCAAGGCGGGCTCGTTAATGAAAGGGAAGAATGATGTGGGTGTCGACGAAGGAGTCTGGAGCGTGGCTGAGCCGCACGACTCAAAAGTCCACAGTACTTCCAACGCGGGTATGATCGCGCAGAAAGTAAATGCGCGTTGAAATACTTTTCCCGCGCATCCATCCGCGAACTGTGCCAAGAGTTTGACCGCGGGCGCGAGCGCGGGTAAACCCTTTTTTTTACGCACGGATGAGCAGTTAAGTTGACTTCATCTGCGCATGCACGCGCAGTGAAATGTCTTGCTTACCTGGTGCATGCGCGGATCAATTCTTGCTCCGCGCATGGAAGAGCGATAAGGACATTTTCTCCTCGTAATTTCTCCAAGCACGAACCCGCGAATAAATTCAAGTGAACCGCGCATCCATGCGCGTAAAAACTTTTGTCATAGTCCGCGGGTGGATGAGCGGAAAAAGTATTTCACCGCGCATGGTGCTTCTCCGCGCATCCACCCGCGTTGAAACTGCTGGCGACTTCTGATTCGACGGCTCACCATAGACAGCATTTTGGTCTAGATATACAGAGAGGAAATGCTGCCTCTTTCTGGGGCCTTTTCAATCTCATGGTTGCGAAAAACTCTTTTAGATTCTGGATACTCGGAACAAGTAAGTCTAGATGAGCAAGGCTTCTTTCTGTTTGTTTTACATTTGTTGAAATCTTAAAGACGAAAGGGTGGGCTATTTTCATCCAGTAAAACCCAAAAAGACTACTGTCAACCACTGAAACTAATTTGTAGGCAAATAATCCAAATCCAAAAAGCTACTGTCAGAAACTGCACCCAAAATACAGTATACTTGGTTTTATTTGCCGAGTTTTAAAGAGTGAAAGTGACAACAAAATTGTTGGAGGCGACTCTTGGTATTCCATTTGTGGTGGAAACTGAGTTTGAAACTGAGTTAAACTGGGAGGCAGAAACTTGTACACACTGGGTACATCCAGTGAAGTCGGTAGATTGCTGTTTCCCCAAAACAGTTGCACTGCAATAGCGATGGCATAGGGATGAAATGCAGTGATCTTTTCTGATTTGGGTGGGTGACGATAGCTTTAGTGGGTTTCACTAACTAATTACGGTGGGTGACAATAGTCTTTTTGGGTTTTAGTGGGTAACTATAGCCATTTCCACAACGAAAACCCAAAAGCTCTTTTTATTTGAGAGATGAGCCCGCCGCTGACTGGCACATGAGGTGTGTTTCTCGGATGCTCCACCTTGTTTTGTCTGGAAAAAATTAAGTTGCTCATAAAAACCGCGAAGTTTCATATAAGAGATGAGATTGCCCGCGCCTGACTGACCCCTGACTGCAATTTTAAATTGTTCAGGAAGCCGTTCTTGTTCGGGGTGTGGGAGATACGTGCCAAATTCCTGATAATATTTTGTGGAGCGGTTAATTCGGGGCCGGACACCACAGGCGGAATATTGACAGCAAATAACTGCTGACTTATAAAAGGTTATGCATCAGGTCAGCGAGACGAGTCGAATCGCCAGTTTCCGACTAAGCTGCTGGGTAGCGCCTGGATGTCAAGGAGCTACTCCGGCGTCCGCAAAAGGGTGTGTCGATGGAACGCAAGGATCTGTCAGGTCGAAAAAGGTTGCTCGCGTCGAGCCATTAATGCAGAACGTTTTCTGGGCCGAGCGAAACGACTTTTACTCAAGTCTGTCACCACTTCGATGGGCGATCCGATTGTCCAGTCATGGCCTTACCGTAAACTTCCTGCTGTAAAATGACGCGCTGGTCGACCCCGGTGCGTAAAAGTTTGGATTCATAAACCCTACCGAGTGCGTTACAACGGACACGCAGGCAGCGCTCCGCTCATCGCTTTTGCGTCTGGGTCCATACTCAAAGGGGAGAGGGGAAGAAGGTAAGGGAGATAGTGAGACAGTGGAGCGTCGAGTGGTACCACTTTCACGCTAGTCATCCGGTAAGTTCTGGTACGGGACCAAACGCTGCACTAGTACTAGCTAAATATTTTCGATATCAGCTCGCGCGTTTACGAGTGCGTTGGTTTTTGCAGATCCGATTTTGTGCGACGTCCAGAAGCAAGTAGTCATCGGCAAGTGTCCGGTCAAAACTATTTTATTCTGATTACTCCGAAGTCAGGACAAACCTCAAACACCCTGCAGCTGCTTACAGAAAGGCGCATATTCGGTCTTCGCAGTACGCTCACAGACTTCCAAGTGCAGCGACGCCAGTGTGAACACCGCTAGTCACGTTCTTCATCATAATTCCTGAGCGTTTTCTCCCTTATCTCATCATGTATAAGTTCGAGGAAGGTATGGCACTTTTCCATAACAAACTAAATTTCGCAGTACCTTGCACATGTGCTGGTTTCGGACAATATAGTTACTTATGACAGGGTCGATCACAGCGGCGCAGACTGGCGGTAGACCTGAAAACTCACATTTCAAACCCTTGATGGACAGACTGCTCCTCCGACACCTGGATCTTGAGTCGAAGGGTTGACCAGCTCCTTGCGCCTGCGATTGTCAACCCTACAGCACTCTAGCAGAGAAGGGAGAACCACTTTGCTGTAAGAATTTCGGGCTGGACAGTTCCGATATTTTGAAATTGTAGTAGGATTCGAAAGATGGATGAAATTATAATCGATAAGTGAAATGCCTAATGTAACAATTCAACTTTTTAACGTTGCGCCAACAGCGTGGTGAAATGCGGGTGGCTGCATTAAATTTCGAGGTTTTGCGTTTTTTGGGGCCTGATTGGGCGAATAGGTGTGCTTAAGTGCGTGTTGCAATCGCACGATGGAGCAAGGAACGACGCTTACTGCGCTGTTTCGTGAGTCACTCGCAGTGCATCGTCTTATGCTCAGAGTTGAAGCCAGGTCCCGACATTTCTTCCTACCAACCCCCTAAGGACTGTTTCGAGAACAATACGATGTACGCTCGAGGTTTCAAAGGCCACTAAAGTACCTGATCAACCAGCGTGTCGGTAGTTGGTGCCTGGAGTACAACATGCTTCGTGCTAAACATGCGATGCACACTCCTCGCGCATGGAACGGGGAACAGGTGGGATGGCTGCAAAAAAACGCTCACAGAAAAGACACAGAAAATTCTGCTGAGCGGTGGTGTGCATGCGCTGGGAATTATTTTAGCCAATGAACTGCCCGTGCACAAGTTGGGTCATTAGCAAGAATTGTAGCTCAAACGAGCAGTAACACTCAGTGCACGCCCTTCTCGAGGCGCGCACCCGGTCGGCTTACTAGCCCAATTTTTGCGCCACTTCACGGTATCTTGCTAGCCTGGTAAACTCGCGCGCGTCTACCTCCTCTTACGTATCGGAAAAGATCAAACTTGCCTTTGCGGCGATGCGACTTTTTTTTTCTTGAACATCCCTTTATTTCGGAGGTGAAGTCGACCCATCTGTAATATTTATGAACCGTCCATTTACTCTAGCCGATTGAGGTCCAGCTCAAAACGAAAGAAAGCTTTCAGTACAACGTCCCGGTAATTTTGCTAAACAATTGACGTACCCATCTATCTTTTATGTACCCTGGAAAGCAGTGTTTCGGCTCGTATCTGCTCAATGGTCTTTCCTTTTCGCGCGTGATGAGCCAGAACATCCACTATCAGAAAGAAAAATCAAAGAGAAGATTCAGAGCACGAAACGAGGAGGCAAACCACAATGTTGTAACGGAAGAAATTTCCGAAAAGCGGTAAATGTTATTCCGGCCAGGAAACTAATCAAGTCCTATCCGTTGAGACTTCAATCAGTCCAGGAACAAGTGCTATATCAGCCTATTTGACTCGAGCGACGAGTGCAAGTGCGATTGGGCTCTCATCCAGATTAGGCTTATCCATAAAGGTAAATTCATCAGTGCTGTCACCAAAACGAGCCCTATGTTTTGAAACGATTTTCTACAGCTCTGCCATCCTTTACCACCGCTGCAAGGCACAGAAAAACGGCTGTTAGGTTTCCTTGCGATTGCGGTCTGGACTTCAGGTCGTTTATGAAAGCACGCGAAAGAATTGCACGGAAGAAGAACAAAAGGAACAACAAGGATGTTCTCGCAACTCCCCCGATGTCGAAATTGGTCAACCAATTTCGGCAGACAGCTTTGTAACGATAATCAGTAATTGCAGCTTTCGTACCATTATTAACGAACTGAGGTCGCTATCTTCGTTGGCGCCATCAATGTTCGAGTAGTCGTGGTATAGAGGTTTTACAGATATGTGACGTGCCAGTAGTTATTGTGTCCTTGTTCATGTCAATTTTCAGACAGCTCTTATCATCATTAAGTTCGTGTTCTGTAGGGTCTGTTCAATATAGGCGCAAGTCCGGTTTGAGCTGGCTCTTGGGATGCAAAAACTTTGAGAAGTTCTTTTGAACAGTTTGGTCAGACACCATTTGGACGCATTCTCGTATGCAGATACCTAATTCTATTCTCCTGGTATGGTCATGGAGGAGATTTTTATTGACTGTTTTGAAGGAGTCTGTGTGGTGTCGGTGATCGGGCTGCGGATGACTAACTGTGCGTCTTTGTAGGAAAAATTGGCGAAAGAACCCAACCTTACCTGTTGCACGTTCTTTTGTACATCCGGAGACGCTGTCAGTACCTGCAGCCGCACGGAGTCTGAGAGCGAAGGTCAATTTAACGTGGCCGGCCAGAGTTAAATCGTTGTACAGAACGATAATGCTTTACGGCAGAACAAAAATCATCCATTGTGTTTCCATTCGGAAAAGTCCATTGTAGACCCATAGCTAAAGAGCTGCTGGGTAAATTCCAAGAGTTTTTCGTTGTGTCTCCTGGAGCGATAAACGTCAAAGTAGCTAATTTTCGTGGTGGGGGACTGTCTTGATCATCATTTCGTCAGATGCAAAGATCAAAGAACTCAAATACTTCCCTCGATTGATACTTATCTAATTTGTGATGACCTTTCTTTTGACCTGGCCATAGGATTGATGAAACTTCAAGCCGCTTATCTTATCTTTCTAATCTCCCACGATAAACGTAAGTGTGATACGCGAACTGTTTTGTGTAAAGCGCTATTCTGATTGCAGTTCTCGCTGGTGGGAAACACGGCGACAGGAAAATCTTGGCAGGTCGGAGTGAGATGCACAGCACCGTGCCGCGTACCAGCAGGCGCATTTTCCCGTTCTCCCTCTCTTTCATGACAAATGCTTTCATAGTTGTTCTGTTACTCGAGGTCAAGTTTACCGGCCCTACGGCTCGTTCGTGTTTTTGGTATTGACCGTTCGTTAAACTCATTTGCACCGATCCGTTATCTGAAATTTACATGCCTTATAGGCCCCATTCCAAATTGTTTTGCCGCTGGAAAATATTACGAAAAGCGTTCAAAATTGCGGCCGGTTTAAATAAGCGTCAAATCCATTTACCATCTATCAATGCGAAGTAACTCGTAAAACTTCGTCAAGATCATGAATCTACTGCATGTACCCACCCCGCTACAGTGTAGTGATCACGAGGTACAATCAGCAAACGCTTGTAAATCGTATAACAGATGCTCTTTCAAGACAGACGGAGGACTCTGAGAAGAAAGTGGGCTTCGGTGCGGAGCACGGACGGTGGACCACACTCGGTTTAACCAAATCCTTGTGATAATCTGACCGATAATTCTTTTGTGTTTTGCTCCATGACACCTGGCGTTCACACCCAGTACATGTGCAACACAGTACATTTCTATTTTTCCAGCGCGAAAGGTAATTGATTACGCTCAGGTAACTGATTACGCGTACGGGAACCAGATGGAAACTCAATATTATAAAGCCTTTACCGACAACGCGAAAAATTTACATCCTTTTGCGCCCTCACCCGCTTCCCGAACTATTTCGAATATCACCGTGTTACGCGGTATGTACTTAAATGTGAGATTTGTGGTGCAAAAATCGGCCATCGGGATAAAGTTCCCAAATTTCAAAATCAGGCTTTCTCGTTAACGTCAGGATGGGTTTTAACATTACCTTTCACGTCTCTTACCGCCGAACAGCATTAGACTAAATTCACAGACGGAGAGCTCGCCAAACAAACAAAACAAAATCGTTTTCTGAGGTGGTCTGTTACGAGTTCTATTAGCTGAAAATGTGCGTCACTTTGAAACCAAATTCAGAAAAGTTGTTTACCAAGTGGCGCACGCTTTCGGCCGAAAACAATGAAAACGCGCGCTACTTGCTGCCCGATCTTCCAAAACATATTTGCCGAGCGCTAAAGTCAGATGAGATAATGCCAGCATAAAAGGGATACTTGGCAGGCCATTGGCTATAAAAGCGCAAAGGGCGGTGCTTAGTGGCAATAGAAAACGGACAGTTTCTGCCACGCCTCCGTCAGTTTAGGGCTTTATTTCAGATTTAATTTCGTTGTTTCAGGCTCCAGTCGGATGTTTCTGTGCATTTCATTTTTTCCACTTAGATAATTCTAGTTTCCCTCAGGCTTAGGCTTTTCTGCGCTCTGTTAGCACTTGTAGTACGATGGAACTGCAGAGAGCGGAAAACTATTGCGTAGAACGGACCGTTGCCTGATTTTGCCGTTGCAGCCGCTTCTTCTTTGCGATAGCATTAAGGACGAATTTCTGAAAAATGCTTCCTTTCTTCTGCGCAGTGTCTTACTGACGTAATTGGTTGGCCTGCACTACCTGCCAAGTATCCATTTCCTATCAGCATCCACTCAGATTATGCTCAGCGAACAGCACACCACAAGACGTACTATTTATGTTACAGTGTCCGAAAAACAAACCTTCAAAACTGGGCGTCAGTGGAAACCAGCTGGCTTTAGCCAATTAAATCTGGAGATTTATTCAACTCCCAGTGTGATTCGCTACCCGTAGATAAGAGGCCCCACCCATTTTCGAAGATCTATTTTGTCGGACACTGTACCAAACGTTAACGCCAATGAAACTACGAAGTGGCGAGAAGCGAAGGGATATCCGCCTAGCGAGCCACGCGGATGATGCTTTTAAGATAAGCGACGCGAGCAGGACAGCCAGAAATCCGCGCCAGCCTACGGAGTTCCGGAAAGAAATTTAGTGTACGCTTAGCAAGTCACCGCATGATGCGCGAGTTTGATAAGTACAGACGCTGACCTTTTTGACATAAACCTTGTTTCTTTGTTTAACTCGGCAAAGTACAGTGTCCGACAAAACAGATCTTCGAAAATGGGTGGGGCCTCTTATCTACGGGTAGCGAATCACACTGAATAAATTTCCAGATTTAATTGGCTAAAGCCAGCTGGTTTCCACTGACGCCCAGTTTTGAAGGTTTGTTTTGTCGGACACTGTATCCCGACATGACGATGGACATCTTAGACGTTGAAGTAGAGAGAGTCGTTAAGCTGATGCAGACAAGTGTGTGAAATGCATCTGTGTAAAGACGTGACCGCGTTCACCCTTCATCGTCAGTGCAGAACCAGATGCTTGCGTGAAATAGTGCAGCCTGTTCACTGCTTTCATTGTTGGAAACACAATTTTTCTCGTGTAAACTTCCGATCAGTCCATTAGCGTATAAGTTTACCGAAGAAGTACGAGGTGAAAACAGCGATGTTGTCAACGCAAGATCGCATGAAGGAATTCTCAACAGCGAAAAGAGCTTACGTGTATTGCCTATTCTATCTTCAGTGATTTACAAGTCCTTCAAGCGATCTTGAATTGAAAACTCGGCTATTTTCACCTTGTAGTCGAGTGAGCTAGCCATAAAAGCTCATCAAAACTTTGCGCTGATCCTTGGGCTACACTTTGGCTGTTCAGAGTTCCCATAAAACTGTCACGTGATGAGAAATCGGCAGCCAAACAGACTATTAATTCCTTGTCCGGACCTGAATGCTCACCAATTGATTGATCGTACCAGCGATCCGATGGTCACATGATCAGACAGTAAAAAGTGCGCTCCGCATGACACATGCGTCCGGTTTCGTACATCTAATTACAAATTCGACTCTGGCTACGACGTGGGTAACCAGGTGGAGCACGGTGGAGCACAGTGGAGCGCGGTGGAGCACAAGGGAGTTGTACAGCAGGCCGGTTACGGTCCTGATACCATCAGCACCGGTGGAGACCGAAGCGCGCGGAACGACTGGTGGTCGTGGAGCAGTAGGCCTGACACTGCTTGTTGGCGCAGTGGAGTGATAGACGACTGGCGAGCAATGATGTCGTTCAGTTGATTCGGATCTGTCGGAGGGTAACAATATCCAAAAACAGAGGTTAGAGATTGGTAGAACTAGAGCACAAAGAACTAGAATTTGGTAAAACTAGAATTAGAAATTAGTTGAAGATTAGAGGAGAAATGTGAAAGTTTTCAAAATGTAGAAGGTGCAAGTTAGAAAAAAGAAAGCAGAAAGGATGAGAAATCAGAGACCAGAACCGGTTGGAGCGGGTTTAGAAATCACAAGAATGGAGAGACCTGTTCTCTGGTTCGGATTGTTGGTATTTCCGTTCAGACGCTTGTTTTCGTTTCAAGACAGCCACGCATCTCCAAGCAACCACCACCAAGAACAAAAGAGATCCGACTACTGCCACACCAACAACGAGTTTTACGTCGGGGCTGGACGAAGTAATGGAGGGGGAGGTGATGGTGCTTGGGAAGGTGGATGTGGTAGTGCTGCTAGAGGAAGTGGTGGCAGAGCTGGAGGGAGCGGTGGATGGCAGTGAAGGCTTCTGGGAGTTTGTTTTGCCCGTCGATGCGACAGAGAAGAAGCCGACGTCAGGATAGCGAGGCGCCAAGCGCAGAGTCCAGTTTCCTAACTCTAACTTCAGGTCCTCATAGGCACTCTAATCCAGGACAAGGATAAAGTCTAGATCACGCGGCACCGCATCAGTTCAGATTCTTTCCGCGGTTCAGGTTTTGAAATAACGTTGAAAACGTGGCGGCTTGTGATCATAGCTACGGTCAAAATTTCAGTTTGCTGGGGTTGAGAATCTGAAATGTTGTGTGCCGTGCAGTTTCTTCTCGCTGTTGCGTGGTTGATTTGTAAATTGTAATGGTAACTGGAGAAGAACTCTCACTGTGGCTGTTTTGTGGGGTCCGATTGTGCTGCCACTGAGTCTCCGGGGCAGACTGCTGAATTGCATAGCTGATCAGCCATTCCGCATAGCGCACCCCTCTTTCCATATGCTGCAAACAAAACTTGCTTACTTCTAATTTACAAGTTCGAAATATCTTCTCTTTATAAAAGCTGTAGCTTGCATTTCCCTTGCCGTTTTCATCGTCGTCCTACTCGTGACTCTCACTTTCTTCCCATTTAGCGGCATCTTCTTCGTCGTTGCTCACATCTTCGTTCTGCTTTATCTCTTCGTTCCCCGACCTTGTTTCGTTTCCCGGTGTATCCATCGTGCTTTCCTGTGGTTTATCCTACAATATAAGGAAAATATAATTATTTTAACGTTCTCAAAGAACTAGCAGATATTAGGTGCGGAAATTGACGTGTCCCCTGTTTTGAAACGCCAACTTCGGAAATTTTTTGTCCCGTTCAGGCCAAGTATTTCATCCCAAATTTTTAGCGATATGATGCACTATTATCTAGCATTTGGGTATGCTCATGGATGTCCAAATCATGAGTGTTCGCCGAGCCGCAGAAACAGTTAAGCGAAACTTACGGGAGGACAGCTCTTTTGAGCGCCCAGTTCCCTTTGGAAACCCATCGCATGAAATCGAATAGAAAAGACGAAAATCTAGTTGGCAAATGTTTCAAATGTGTCGCTTCGAAAAGGGAAAAGTCATACTTCCGCACCCAATATTTTCTTTCGAGTTAAAAGCACGATAGGAATGTCGTTTGGTGGTAGACAGCTAATGTGTGGTAGGTTGATTGATTGAATATCTGTTGCTTCGTACGAAATTACGGACAGAATTGCCTGCTTTATGGCGATACGAAATCCGTCACAGTGATCTGGGATTGACTGACCTCCTGTTTAGGAGCTTTTGCGTTCTGTACAGCTTCCGCTGCAGCCTGGATCCCCACCAGCACTCCCCCTGTTACGGCGGCAGTGCCTGCCGTTGCGGCTAGTTTCTTGTCAAGTTGGACCATCTTGCTAGGAACCGAAGGCTTGATAACTCCATCCAGGTTGTTCACTGAGCTCCACGGTGTAAGAAGGGGTCATACGTCTCCAGGGCATGGTCGGGATATCCTGGACATAATCCTACCGTCTAGGTTCCGCGGAGGAACATTGAGATAGTCTAGCTAAATGATCTGAGTTTAAAATTGTTTGTTTACAGGTACGAGGGAAAGGTTGTTGAGTTAGCCACCCAAATTTCGGTTGTTGAGTTAGCCACACCTTATAACTAGTAAGCCTTTCGATGCCCACTCCTAATACCCGCTGGCTAACTCAAAACCTCTGCCACAGGCCGGCTAACTTAACAACCGTTCCCTCGTACTGTAAAAATTCGAGGTATGGTATTTCGGATGCACCGAATTTTCAGAGCTCTATCCATCCACAAGTAGTAAACAACATACCCAAGTATTCACGTTCAGGTCTCTTCTCAAAAAGGCTTCCGCTAGCTGTGGCGACATTCTTCGTGAGCGCGCCAGCAAACAGAACCGAAAGAGATAAAACACAACGACAATAAGAAGCTTCATTTTGGTTGGACGCTTAGGATATTCAAGCGTTGAGGGACGAACGTAATCGACTTTGGATCTGCACGTACGGATAAATCGGTTCTGTTTTCCTGAAACCTTGTACACAGAAGCAGGGTAGGTAGCCAAGCGACCAAAAGAGCCAAACGGAGCCTGCGTTTCGATTAGGTGCGGAAGTATAACTATTTACTCCCCCGACGAAGATTTTCAATAACCTTTCCTGACTTCGAGCCTCGGTATTTTTAATCAGGTTATCCACCTATACCAGCAAGTCACTTCACTCATTTCTTCGGCAGCGGATTCATGTCTGTACTGTAGGAGCATAGGGGAAGAGAAAACATAAACTCTCCACAACTATTTTTTACAGCCTCCCCAGAGGAAATTTTTCTTTCTTGTTTTTGTCATTCTTCCACATACCATAGAGGTCTAGTCTTCAGCTACCGTTACGCCGGGCAGATGGATTTCATACCCGTCTAGACTTTAAAATAGCAACCAGACAGTAAGCATAATTTTCCCTTGGTACCGTTCACAATTCGAAATTTTCTATGGTACTTTCGCTGTTTTGGAATTTTTCAATTTTCGCTTTAGAACGTCCTATAGAGCCCACTTATTGTGGCTGGCAACAATGCGATCTGAGATCGGTTCGCTCACGTTCACAACCGGGTAGAGGAAGGCAAAACCCTGCGTTAGTTGTAAGGTGCGCGAGGTAAACGGGGTATCCGATTCCCTCAGTTTTTTGCCTTCCCGTTTCGTCTAAATGTCCAGCGGGGATTTATTGAGACATCTTAAGGTCTCGTACGGATTCTACGAGAGTTTAGAGAAAATCGGATTCAACGAACTCCCGAGCACGTTGTTGTCCACCTTCAGTGTCGGTCTTCCGTAGGAGTGACTCCCGAGCAAAAAATCTTCAGACCGGAGAAGATTTCCGCAAATCCCTACGGTATAATTGTTAGCTGCTTTCTTGCAAGATATGAATCATATCTTGTTGCTCGAGTGGGATGCGACGGCGCCTCGAAAAAATTCATAGTTTTGAATGGCTCAAAATTTGGTTTTCCACGATTGAGACAAAATTATTCCTACTTCGCCGCGTAGCTGAGAAAATCAAAACAGTGGAACGCCAAACGACAGTCAGGAGGTAACAAAGTAACGAAAAAAAGCTTCAGGACAAAAGGACAAGGGGGACTAGAACCATGACTTTTTGAATTTAACGTGTCCCAGGAGTAACCAGTCATGCTTCCTCACCTGATATGTAGCATTTTCATTTGTAACCGGCACCAACGTAGCCTTATGTCTCTGAGGTTACAAAGCGATTATTCTCTCGGTTCGAATACGTGCAGCGTATTTGTCGTTTTCTTGCAGATGGCGCACCTCAAAGAAAAGATCTGACCACAATGGTGGACTACAAAGTAGATATATGTGAGAAATTTGCACGCTGATTCGCGCACCTGCAGTGTATGCTACGGTTCGACGTATAACAGCCTTCGGCTCGAGCATCACTTTTTCGCCACAATTGCTCGTTTTCGTTCCGAAAAGCGTGCCAGTAGCCCGATGGCAGGAGGCATGAAGTGTGTTTGCATTTCTGTTGGTAACTTTCCGAATTTTTCAAGTGTTTTCACGTTTTCAAGCTGAACCGTATGACGAACTAGTGCACTCACGGATACTGAAGCAGTCTTCGATGACCACAATGCTTGGTGGACAGTGGGCGCTCCGCGTCGTGCGAAACGGAGCTCGGTCATTAAAAGTGTCACCCATATAAACTGGCGCGCATTTAAACGAATGCTGAAGTACTATTGTCTGCCTTTTTCCGAACATCAGCTATAAAAAATCATATTTCTGTTTAAGGCCACACGGTCCTTTTGCAGAGACCTTCAGACCTTTTGCAATTAAACTGCGAGACGCGGAACCGAGGACAAAACGAGTTTGGATAGCAGCAGAAATAGCTTGATTCGGAGTCTCGCACACGTCATGTGAAATGAGAAGAAAATGTCAAGGCGTTACTTGAACTAAAAATAGCTTCTCGTCGATCCCACAAGTTACAGTGCGCATGATCGGTCTTCTGAACATACGTTCGCTCGCACATGCACAGTGGCAATGTTTATCTGAATAATGTTCTAGTTATGACGACAAGCTTCACAAAGGCGTTTTCTTGTTTTCGGATCTTGTTTCCGACACTTCGGGTTGAAAGCTTGACAAGCTATGTGACAACGATTTTTACACTGGGTGCAAGGAACCAGCTTCTCTGCTGGACTTTCTTGCTTGTCGCAACGAGTGCAGCTGTTGACGAATTTGTTCTTGGTTTTCGAGTTGGTTTCATTCGGGCTCTTTGTTCTACTGGAGGCTAAGGAAGGTGCGACGGGCACAGTTACTGCAGAAGAAACAAGAAACGTTAGACCGCATTTCAGTACAGTTATATCAGCAGCCCGTCAGCTACTTACTATCTTCCGCTTGCACGGTGATCGATGGAAGCACAGCTGCAACGACAAATCAGGAATCATTAATAGTGCTGCTTCCTAAGACATATTACAATGAGCGACTCACGCTGGGCCGCGGTCTCTATGGATGCGACTTTCATGTTGTCCTGAGAACCAACGGGGATTTCTTTTGTGCCGGAGGCGGATGGTTTGCTCAAGCGCGTAGTCTGAGTGTTTACAACAGTAGCACGTGGTTTCTTTTGCAGGCGCTGTCCGATCAAACCGCCGTTCTCAGCCGTAGTGGCTTCGACCTTGAAAGAACCACTCATAAAAGAGGTCGCAGCGAAACCAATAACCCAGTGACTTCACCTGGTCCTTATCGGACGAGACCAACGATTCGGCCCCAGCTCTATCCACCACTGTACGTCTACTAGACTTGAAAGGCGGAGGATCCACATCACGTAGAAAACGCGGTGCTGCATCGTCGACGATTTCCGGAGTGCGCTTCTTCTCTGAAATACACGCTTAGTAGCGCATGAATCACCAGGTGCGCTGTTAAAAATTTGATTAAAACACGCAGGGCGAGAAATTATGGTACAGTAAAAAATGGAACAGGCCTTTTTGCTACAGCAGTAAGGAAGCACGTACGTAGGCGACAGATTCACAGTAATAAGCTTTTTCGGAGAAGGTATTTCCACACCGCTTCTGGTTGGGTGGTGCAAATAGCCATCGACTATTTTCACCCAGAAGGTGAAAATGTAGTGAAGTGATCAGGTTCAACATTGTTTTTCCCGGACAACATATTGAGCTGTTCCGTTGTGAACCATTCCGTAGGCAAACCCAGACATCTTTTGTTCTTCTCCACGCGATCTGGTCCCGTGAATATAAACGAAGAGTTGGAGCCCTTGGGTGAATTGCATTGAATGACGCTGAAGCTGACGAGAGGCTTATTCGAAAGGCCTGTGAGGAGAGGTATGAATTCGTCTTCGCGGACCGCAACGACGTTGCTTAGTGGAAACACCTTGAAGCATTGCTCCATCTGCGAGAAACACACGCCGTTCTGAAACCCGTTTTGCAATGGACAGGGAACGGAACGCATCACTTCTAGTGTACAGTCTCGGTCGTAGACGATGGCTACCCCATGGTCTCCATTCTCTGTCTCGTATCTTGTGATCCTGTTGTCCGATCCTCATGATTCAAACACCGTCACCGAGAGCACACTTTTTACTTTCGGGTCACGTGACCGTCATACCAGTAGCTCAGTCAATCAGCCGGTAAGCGGGGGCGATTTGAATCAGGAAATACAACCCACTTTTGGTAGCGTATCCATCGTCACGTGACAGGCTCAGGGCAAAACCTAAACAGCTAAAATGTAGCGCAATCATCGCTCTATCGATGGCATTAAAAAGAAACTCCGGGAAAAAATTCTCACAAAACGTTTTTGTATGTGTGCAATAGCCTACTTTATCGGAAACGTTAGGCAGTTTGTTTCTCTTCTTCCTCATTTGCCAAAGTTTTACCTTTTAGCTATGCTCGTTAGAGAGACCAGCCTTCGAGCTACACAAGTATGCAAATTTTGAAAAAATCGGATGAAAACAGAGGAAGGTATTCAAAATAGAAGCATCCCGTCCATGAAATAAGCTGCTAAATAGGCTGTAGGACCCATACGGAAAATTTTTGTGAGAATTTTTTCGCGGAGTTTCTTTTGAGCGCCATCGATAGAGCGATGATTGCGCTACATTTTAGCTGTTTAGGTTTTGCCCTGAGTCTGTCACGTGACGAGGGATACGCTACCAAAAGTGGGTTGTATTTCCTGATTCAAACCGCTCCCGCTTACCGGTTGATTGATTGAACTACTGATGCGACGGTCACGTGACCCGAAAGAAAAAAGTGTGCTCTCGGTGACGCTGTTTGAATCATGAGGATCGGACAACAGGATCACAAGATACGAGACGGAGAATGAAGACCATGGGGTAGCCACCATCTATGACCGAGACTGTACGAAGTTAGCGATTGGGAACATGGTCTTAGATTGGCTTACCCAATCAAAATCGAAGTTTCATCAATCAAATCAGAAGTACTTTTTTTTCGGTGCCATGGCCGCCCCATAAGCAATAGTTTGATCTATTCGATAGAGGCCGCGTCGGCTCTGTGACAAACCTGCATTGTATTGAGTTAACCGTAACTCACCGCCACTTTATTCTGTCTCAGTTGGCTGATCGCACTGCACAGGTTTGCTAATTGCATATTCAGATCCTTTGGATCCTTCGCCCTTGTACTGCTCGTTAACGACCGGCTGAGCTGTTCGCAGTTGTCAACTATATAGTACTCGGCAGCTTTTGGTATGAGGCTCTGAAGGGCAAAAGGTTCGATCTTGGTTTTCCACTCTGCGTGTCCGGTCTCATCCAAAAACTCAAAAGGAAGTGGTGTCAAGACAGACCAGAATCATTTCATCGAAATGTCAAAACATTAGCCGGCTCGGACTTGCCAGTTCTGCAGCAGCAATGAGCATCGAATAGCTCTCAGCAATTCTGTTCTGGCTGTTAGTGATGTTTTTCAAGCGCTGAGGAACCGCACGCCGTAAAGAGAACGCCCTGGAACAGTCTGTCTTGTTTGCATACCCAGGCAAACCAAGCTCTCGAAATGACGAGATAGGCATTCTGTTGCTGTTTGAAAATTTCGAAGTCTTGTTCCGATATGTTAGGTAGCTGCTGCGTCATTGGTATTAGAGCGGAACGACCCAGTGCTTCTCTTCTATAGAACCCGCGCTATGTTTCAAGAGTTCTTATCGAACCTGACATAAACTGACATATACAACAGGTGTGGTGCATTTTGTTTGTGAGTCTTACCTATTTCGTAGGTAGTCCATCTGTTTTTCATTGCAGGTGAAAGCTATGCTGGTTCTGGGCGACTGGCCCTTTTTTGGCGTCCTCGTTAAACTTCATGATGGCCTGTTCCTCATAGCTTTCGTAAGCAGCTCTGGCCACTGTGTTGCAGTCGCTGCAGTCATGCACCACCAAAGGATATGGCTCTTCGGCACATCGCTGTCGAATTGCTGCAGAGACAGTTCTTTCGCGGCACTGAGACTTTCTGCGTTCGTTCCGAGAAAAGATAGCAAGAGTTCGGTTGACCGGGTCTTCCCGGTGTTTCTGTTACCCGTGACTATGAGCGCCGGGACGTGCTTGAACTCATCTAATATGGCGCAATAACGAAGACTGAGCACTGTTGTGTGACCTTCAAATGAAGTGGTAGCAAACAGAAATGGGTTCTTCGCATCTGTTCGTGTGTTAATCACCATAGGTCAGTAGGTAGCATGTAAACAGGTCTTCCATGCCGTCTGCCTCTAGCATACGTCGAATAATTTCCAGTACACTTGTCTCATCCGGGCCACTGTACACTTCTAGTGGAACAAGGTCTGCTAAAGATTTGACCCACACATATTCGGATGACCTGGGATCGATCTTATTAATTTTTCCTTCAGCCTTTCGAAGAAACAGCGTTGGTGCAAAACAGAGCGTCTTGTTGTCGTCCATCAGGTTGCGGTGCTCCACAAGCTTTTTGTCTACGAGCTTATTGTTCTTCTTGCAGTATCTACAAGTTGATGCGAGTAACTCACTTTACTCAAAGCAAATTGCGAACCGTTTCTTACTCAATGTAAAGCTGAGACTTCCATGTTATCAGAGACCCGAGCAAGTCGAGAGTAATGACAGCCGGCAGGCCAGGTGTGCTTTGCACCTCAGTGTGAAACTTTTCTTTACTCTGGAAGGCCGCGCTTGTTGAATAGTTGATACTGTAATTGAAATCGTCATGTTTTAAAAGCTGGACTGGAAGCTGCACTGGACAATTTCGTTGGACAAATTGCGCTGAAACAAGGAAGTTAGAATATCAAAATAGTTGTACTGTCTTAATGGTATTCCCGTAAGCGAAAAATTATTCAGGAAACAGTAACATGACACAGTGCGAGTTACAGTATTAAAAGCGAACGTACAGCACCCGTTTCGCACATTGAATCAGCTTATCGAAGCTGGGTGAATGACCCGATCCCACCTTGGACAATTGATAACTACGCGTTTTGTGGCGCCTGTCTGGATGCGTTGCATTCCATTGTGGGTTAGGAAGTGTTACCATCAGTTTAATTTTCTGGCGCTCGTCGACTTGCATTCACCGACACCAACTTCCAAGCTGGTTTTAACAACTTTTCGTGCAGATGTCAGAAAAATTCTCACGTGTGCTTGTTCGAGAGCTAGATGTTTGCCAAATTTTCAAATGACAATGGTTTTGTTTGTGGCTATAGGGTGTTCCCAGTTTCACTGAATCGTCCAAAATTAATCTATAATCTGGTTTCGATCTTTTACCGCTCGTTTGGGACCTTTCAAAACACCCAGATGGATCAAATGAATGAAAACTAATTGGTTTGGGAATTATAGTTTATAAAAGTACTCGGTGAAACCGGTGAAAGGTTGCGAAGCGCAAATTTCATTGGCTACATCCATCTGGCTCCATCCAACATCCATTTTTAACGGTTAATTTCGTCGTACACTGTACGGATATCATGCACTTGTTACTGACGTCAGCAATCACGTTTTTACTCGAGTGCGCGTATGACCCACAGGGAGAGGAGCGACGGAGTACAAATGAACAAGCATTTTGGTGGGTGGTTTTAGAAACTCTGGCACAACTTTTGGACGAAATAATTTTGGCACATCCCGCGCCCCATACTGAACAACCCTTACCGATTTTCATGCTTGTCGTTCACGTGGTTCATTCTGAAGACCTATTCTCCTTGTGTCTTTTGTCCCGATCGCACGCCTTGGACAATATTCAGGTCGAAATTGAGGACGTAATTGTTGACTTCCTTGTCGGTGTACGTGTCTTTCAGGGCGAAAAACAAGCGGCTGTTCCGAACATACCATTCTTACAACCAAAATGTTATCCGGGTGCCACATGAAGCGCCTTTCTTTAAGTATGACTTACCTTCTGAGCAACTGGGTCTTTTTTTTGAAAGAAAACTCATCCCAAACAAGCGTTCAGAATTCCTTCACATCGGTCTAAGAAGCCGGGCGTTTTTGACTCCAAATCAATTTCAGTACTATGTGTTTTTGACTGAATTGGATGAAGTAGTATTAGGAAGAGCAGCATTCTTCCGCAAACTCTCACATTATGGCCGTATGACGTCTCGCGTAGAAAAAGATCAATGGTTCAGGCGAAAATTTAAATACCAGAACAAGAAACTTGCACTTAAAAAACAACTGCGAACATGGAAAACAGACACAGCAAGGCTATGTCCAAGCAACCCGTATGGCGAAGTTGACACACTTGAGACATCCTCGCGTTCCAGTAAACTGGATATCGTTTCTGATGCGCAAGTACTAATCTGTAAAAACGCTGGTTGGCCTTGCATCGATAATTTATTGGTTTAATTATTTTTTCCTGCTCTGGCTTTCGACCATGGCGAACACGAAAATTATCGGCTCGCTGTGTGAGCAATATGGTTTCGATGTACTGACAGGTATACGAGAAATCTTCTGGACGTTACCCGAAAACCTTCCGGAAGAGGCAGCTTATCAGGCACTCAAGTCAGCACTACAGCTCAACAGGGCGGACATAAGATATCTAATTAAACATCTTCTGACTGCTGCTCCTCAAATACTGCAGAACAACCACCACGTCATCGTGTTTATTTTTTATGTCCTCCCACGGAAATATGCTTACTCGGATGCCAGTACCGACGTGTTGTTAATAAAGGCGATCCGTTCCGACTTACTGTATAGGCCATAAGAATGCCATTGAGGTAGCTAACTTTCAGATTAACTGTCCTATAATTACAATGCGCAAGCAGTATGTCTCGTAGGTTGAAGTATTTGAACTTGACCGGGTTGTCAAACAAGGTTTCGAGCACACGCTTCGCCACACTTTCTGCGGCTCCCGATATTCGTACTTCACGTATTACAACGCCACATCGAAAAAGCAGTTTTTGTATGAGAATCAGCGGATTCTACGTGTGTCGAAATACGTTTACGTGACCAGAGACGAATCCGAGCTGTTGATCAACGACATGTGAGAGGATAAGTTGTAACAAAATATCAGGGGCGGAAGTATGACTTTTTACTCCTCGCAAAAAATGTTTCCCAGAATTTTTCCTGAAATCAGAACCTAATCTACTCCACCGACTTCTCCAATCATACTACTGCGGCACTCTGATGTTTGCCTAACCTCTCTTGTATGTCGTGGTTTCTGGTTTCTATTTCTGGAGTGAAGGTGTTTTGGGGAGCAACAAGTCATAGTTCCGCGCTTAATATGCGGGGCTGTAGCCTAGGTAGCTCATACAATTCTGCTTACTCGCCGAGTTTGACCCTTTCTAAATTCCAATACAGTCAGGTCGATCGAAATCTGGTACCAGATTTTCCGATTTCGAAACAAAGAAATCATGCAAAGTTAACAGCACTGCACGCCATACCGACACAGCCGGTCCACATGCGAGTTGATTACTTGATCACACCTGTTAAACTATGTTGTGATGTGCGTGTTATGTAATTCCGGCCTTAGCTTGGCATGCAGTATGGTGAATGTATAGCAAATCCCAAAACGAAATCGAAGAAGTAGGTACCAGATTTCGAACGACCTGACTGTACAAAATTCAAAATCGAAAGTTTCGGGTTGGCTATTTTGATATTGGTCGGAATTGATCAAAATATTGTTATACGATTGAAAAAGAAGATGTTGGTAATATGAATAGTATACGCCATTAATTATCTCGCAAAATGCGCATGAGTATATAACTTTCTCGCCTCTCAAAGCACTGTCAATCCTTGACTGAGTGAGTAATGGTGCACTAAGGCATGGTGCACAACCGTGCAAGATTATGCGCACGTGGTGCTTCGCGAAGAAGCCACGGTACGTCCCATACACGCAACCGGCATCCGGCCGGACCTTGCAAGGGTTCTGTATCTGAACTGGGGTCCAAGTTTACGCCTTTACAATGTACCGCGGCTCCTTCGAGACTATAACAGTCCGTGCTGTCGGCAGTCATCCGGATAATTCGGGAACAATATATTCTGCGCGATATACCGCAGGGTCATTCCTGACGTTAACGCATACCACGCTTCATACCGTACTGTATTCCCCCGATATCTTCGCGAAGCCCGTTACACGGGGCGCCACCTATGGAACGAACGAGACGTATAACGTACAAGGGGTATCGTGTGGAAGACGTACTTTCTGTAGGTGACGCCATGGGTAACAGGATTTGCGAAGATATCGGGAGAATACAGTACAAAAATGCCAAGTTTACGGAAATACGGACAATTTAAATTGTTTTCGAAAGCCTTATTTGAATTGATCGTAATTAATGATTCAGCAAGGATGAGGCACCTGCAACTCAAATGACTGTTGCGGGAGGGATTTCGATTAATCGTAATCGCAATCGAAATTGAGAAAGTCATATTTGAAAATACTGGATTTCAGTGCTAATGTCGTCCATGTGCAATAAGCCTGAGTGAAGCACCCGCGCTGCCAAAATTTGCCATGCGTGAGACGTATACCAATGCCACTCTACAGCGGACAGGCCATGAAACTCTTGTGCCTCGGTTAGCTAACTGGGGAAGGTGGGAAAGAGAACAGACAGCGCCGCTCAGTGAAACACTGGATTCATGTGCACGTCGTTCCCATTCTGGGATCATTATAAGTCTGAAGAAATTTAATCGAAAGAAAACTTTGCCGAAGACGCAATAGAAGAAACATTCAGCTACTCGAACGTGAAAGAATGGAAAAAGTAGGATAGTCCAGCAATAAGTTATAAGAAGAAAACAACGTGCGGGTCGAAAATCGCTTCTCTCTGCTCCCTCTTCCTGCTCCTGCTGCAAAATCGGTATGAGGACATCCACGATACAATGCGAAATTGTTTTGGTATTTGTTTTAGCATAAATGAATAGCTCGTTCTTCTGGCTAACCATCTGTCTTCGGCAAAATACCTGTACGATTTGAAACAGAAGTTTTGTTTGAAGAAATACGACGCGGAATGGTCATTGCAACTACATGAACATTTACGGGTGAATAGAAAGCGAGGCTCCCCACTTATTTGCCACTAATGCCCTCTCTGTTCCCCTCTCTTTTTCTAAGCAGCGCGGTTTGTATGGGGACCGCGCATTTCCCCAGTTATCTGCGATATAGGCAAGTTTTATGACTAGTTTTATGGCCTGTCGCCTGTAGAGTGGCATTGCGTATACCCACGACGGGAAATTATGGACCAGTAATGTTATGGCTAGGCTTTTCCGGTACGGAAGATCGTACGTACGCGACTGATAGTGTTAATGCACTTTTCGAAACTTTTCTACAGTTGATGTTCCGATATGTCGTCTTTTCCGCCTAGTCCATGACCCTAAATGATCCATAATTTCTCTTCGTGTGTGTAAAACTTGCACATCGGCTCACTTGCCTTCGGGGTGGGTGCCAGGCATAGCCCCATATATCTTGGTTGTAACTACAAAAGGCGTTCAGTAGCAAATCCCTACAAGCTGGTCGCCCGCCTTCGGCTCGCTCGCAGCTTGCCGTGAGTGGGTACCGTGAGTCCTGAAATGTGTTTTAAATAAGACTTGGTTGGTTGTTATGACTGATAAGTCATGGTACTCAAAAACACCATGAAGGGACGGTATGTTCTGCAGGTCGATTAGCACCCTGAACACGGGGCGCAAAACTCACTTTCCCGGCGCACACTCATTTGTGCGTAGCGAGCTTCTAGTTTACCTTTTACTCCCCGTTTTTTCCCGTTTGCACGGACAATCAACTCTTCTTCAAACTAAAGCTAGCGGCTACTGGACACTGGCCTTGCAAACCCGTGCGGAACTACTTTCCTTTTTCAACGGAATTCCGCCGTAGCCAAAAAATTACTTTCCAGCCAGGCTCTCGGTTAGTTCAGAGTCACCAAAATAATCGCTGCGCCAGTCCAGACATTTTAGTATCTTGTAACAGATGCCCAGTGGTCATGAAAAAAATCATAAAGCCTGGTCGTTCTGAGTTGGCAGGTGGCGCACTCTACACCATATTCCCAAATTTTGGCCAATCGACCAGGTGGTGATTGGTCTAATCTGGTACCACCCCCAAGCGTCAACCAGTTAAAACAAGGCGAAAGTGACTCTCCCGTATCGTATTCTGAGAGCACGAAATCTCGTAGTGCTCAAGGTGTTAAAACGAGATTAGGGTCCTTGCGTTTCGCGCAGACGAATCGAACAAACACATCTGATTGATTTTCATAATAGCATTTGCTGAAGCCTTGAGAGGTTGCAAAACTCGTGGTAGCTTGAGAAAACGATGGAGTAGACGAATGAAGCCGGACATGATAGTTTGCCTGGCAGTAGTTTGCTAGCTTGGCATCGGTTGCGCTCCCCAATGGGTTTCGCAATTCAGAACATCACTGAAGGTCAGAATATCACCAAAGGCAAATCGGAAAATTTTGTGATCAGCGGCAGCGGCGGCGTTATGTCGCTACCTATCTATTATTTTTTGCATGTTGACCCCTGCGAGGGGAAATCAGTAGAACAAGATGCAAGAGGTTTTACCCGCAGTGCCCGGGGTAAGAGTCAAAATGCAAAGGATAACAGATAGGAAGCGACATAACGCCGCCGCTGATCAGCGGTGAGCTTCCTTCGGGATTCACGAACGAAGCCCCCTTCTTTGGGTGAAGCGCGAAGCGTATCATCAGTCTACTATCTCTAAACTTTTTCAAGCGCAATCGATTCAGTCAAACTATTGTTTGTTCAAACCATCTGGGTATTTTGCAAGGTCTCTATTGGCTGGGCCAGCGTCTCCCACAGTGTACCCACGCGGTCTTGGTCCATTTTTGTACGAGGAGGAAAACCGAACTTTTCCGACAGGAATACTTTGCTAAGTCAAATACTGCAGGTAGCGCTATCCACTGCGGCGCCAGACCTAAACCAGCTGGAGACTGAGCAACAGTTAGCAAAGTTTAAGCTGTTCCACGTTTGTAATTCATTTCAGGCCTTGATTCAATGATTGACGAGTTCAGGACAAAACTTCTGTATGTTTTGGTAACAGTCATGGTTATCGCCATATTTTCCTGTAGTGTGGACAGATTCTGCCACTTCCAGCTTCAGGATGTAGCCAGAAGCTTATACATAGTTTGGAGAGTCGAGGAGGGGAGAATAACTCGGGCTATAGCAAGCATTCTCACTCAAACTACCCGTGGTTTTTTTGTCTCTTTCGGTGACGTCATGCGCCACCCGATTGCAAAAAACCTGTCGTTTGAGCTAAGCGTTGGCCTAATGCGTTTTCGCGTGGAAGTTAGCAAAGTTTTAGCTGTTCCGATTTTCAGTAGAAAACACGTGAAGATTGTATCGGCACACCGACGCACGCCGTCAAATCCGTGTGGTTTCTGCTTCATCTGGTTCATATGGGGTTTACTGGCTTGGCTTGCTCTGCCCTCTGCAAGAAGTGGGCTCCCTAATATCGAACTCCATTTTCAAATGGCTTTTCTTCCGGAATTTCTCTCGTCATAAACTCCTGCTGAATCTCAGTTCTGCCGGGGTTAGAAGAGAACAAGGTGTTGGAAGATACTCGTGAATTAGTTTCGTATTGAAAAACCTGGTGGTAGCTGAGAAAATTAGCAGTTAGAAAAGTATTTCCCAGTTTGGGGAGTTAGAAAAGTTAGGTATTGCTCCTCGTACTCAAACTCCTATACGAACTATTTTTTGTGCACACGATACAGGTGGGATTTGCGGAAGCGCAAGCTGATAGGGATTGCCATATGACAGAGCATAGCGCGCCTTTACTCGTGCGCAGTCAAACCATTGGCTGGTTTGTACTGGTGCACTTGCGCAGCGGCACCAAGTCCCAACGCGGCCACCTTCTATGGGGACTTCGGCTCCGCGCATCTTGGCTGTAGCACACGAAAAGCTTCGTGTTGTAAGTGTTATACAACACGATATTGTAGGACTGAGTGGATTCTAAGGTTGTTACTCTATTCCCTCGAAAGTTCTGTGCGGTCTCATGGCAGGCTCATAGATTAGGCCTCGGGGATTATTTATGGACCTGTCATTTGTTCTACGGCGTTCTGCCCAGAACTTTCGGGGGAATACAGTAGCATGACTTAGAGCTGGCGTTTATCTAAATATGAGTATCGGCATATGAAAATGCGTCCAACTGGTTCACATCTAAATTGTTCAGGAGAGAATTCTAAAGTTTCTCGACCTTAAGAGCGAAATCAAACGGGACTTTTACCTATACCAAACATAGTCTGGGGAAAAAGAATTCGAAGTCAGATTCAAGTTTTGGCCACTGGTTGGAAAGATAGGAAGAAGAAGGTAGTTGTGCCGAATTCCCGTACATTGCCTAGTCAGCACGCTGATCGGCTGTATGCGCTGTGCCCAGTTGTTTTAATCAACTAATCAAACAACAATAGTGCAGAGATCACGTGCACCGGAAGTGCTCACTAGTTCGCGTCTCTAATGAGAGCGCGCTGCTTATGTTAAGGTTGCCTCTTAATACCGCTGTGTTTTTCCAGTAGTATCCTCAATTCTTTCAGCCACTCGTTCGGGTTTCATTACCGCGGTAAAATGAACCTATGGTGCTGTTCAACATTTCGAACAACTTGATGTCATGAAAGGCTAATTTTGAGCGAAACTGCATTGGACGGATTCTCATATGCCGATACTCATATGGCTGTCTAATTCAGCTAAACGGACCATGTGATTGGTTGGTCGTCGTCAACAGGCCCCTCCTACTGTGATTAGCTAAACGGATTGAAATCGTCCATTTAGCTAAAACGAAACCAATAAGCTTCTCGGTGACGTCATGTCTGAACTCCGAAAGTTCACATATTCAAAAGTCAGAAAAACCTCAATCCCGTTTTATGATCTGTACCTCATCGCAGTTCTTCAGTCAGAGATTATAGTTTCTTTTGAGATTTTCGGGCAAATATCGTTACATAAATCATGAGAGCTATGAAAACGATCAGATGGCTCGAGTTTACTTGGAATACTGGGAAGCAGCAGAAAAAGCCTGACGTAATTTCCCACCGTCAGAATTCTGTGATGTTTCAAGTGCGAAAACACGAAAGTTAGAAAATCATGCAAGGGTTCTGAAGAAACTCCTTTTTCCCAACTTTCGAATATTTTGCTTCATACCATGCATCATCTGTTTTCGTGGTTTTTTGGCTGTTGCGTCTGATACCGCCGATAACCTTGCTGCGCACGATTTACTGTGGTCGGTCCTTTGAAGAAGAAAAAAAATCTTTCGACCCTTGGCAACTGGTCAGGACTGTATTCAAACAGCTCTCACATGCCAAAAAATGGACCAGAAAAAATCAGACAAAAATCATCGAATTTGAAGGTGATAAAAACTATTTCAGCTGCCCACAAATTATTCTCCGAAGTTGTGTGCGAAATTTTGAGCGATTCGGATCAGTGGTCTTCGCCTGAAAAGATGGACAAAAAAATAAGTACTTAGTCGTACTGTATTCTCTCCGGTAATCTTTGTACGTCACAGTCGATATCTTTCTTAGGGAGTTTGCGAATCATGCTGTCAGCTTTTCATTTACGTCACGTTGTCACGTCATTCTGACGAAAGTTTGTGAACAGCTAATTACTCGCGAAGATGCTAAGTTCGGTTCCTCAGTCTACCAATCTTTCACAGTAATCATACAAGCAAGTTCGACAATCAAAGTGTAATCTGAACAAAAAAGTGTCGATAGAGAAAATGCAACAAAAAGCACAAGGCGAAACACACTTACGATTGATTGCACAGCTTGATTGAGTATCATGACGACACGGTTTTGCTGCTGTGGCGCACATCTTAATCTCACTGTTACATCATTCCTAGAAACCATTCGAGTGACGTACGAAGATTACCGGAGAAAATACGGTACTTATAAATTAGATGGCCGGCTCATTCTTTGATAGCGTTCACTCACACTTCTCCTTCGAAGGCTTTATGGAATCGAAACGTCTGACGCTGGACTAGCCCAAAAGAAGGTATCCCGTTCAATAGTTAGCAAGATTCAAACCACACGGTGTCGTGGAGCCCGTGTGAACACCTGCGGTTTTAAAAACGGATTGTGTTTGCAGATTTCTCTCGCCGCTTGGTACCTGAAATTTTCTACGTTAACGCAATCGAGAACGAACTTCGTTCTCGCCAGATAAACTACGGTTTCACTTCGCATACGGTGAACAGCAATGATGTGAAAGATTTCATAGAATCCCTTCGGGTGAAAGAGCTATATCCCCATGACTGCGGCGATCAAGGAAAGCAACGAGGATGCCCCTTCTTGCATATTGTGGGTGGCGTATGGAAGTTTTGTCACCGCCACTGCGAAATGCCTGTGTTTGTGAGACAACAACACCCTTTTAACGGGTGTATTTGGTCTAGATTTACTTGACCGTGTTCGACCGGTCATTATGCTTCGTAGAATAAATTCGCTATGAAAAATATATCGCTGCCTCCAGTCTGCATCAACGAGCAACAGCACGGTTTTCTGTTCTGCACCAAGCACACGACGCTCGCCGCGAAGCATCTGCTACCGATTACAAGAAAACAAAAAGACATTGTGGTTCAGCAACTAACCAGAACTGCACCAGCTTTATCTGCGAATGCAACGTCAGTTGAGCCAGAGCAACGAACCGATTGCGCTACTGGTTTTGGACAATTGCTTTGCTCAAAGAACCATGGTGAAAAGAAAAAGGGATGTTGGAGTCGGGGTCTTCTTGTGTTTGTTCCCGGCTGTGGACACATCTCTTTCTTTGCACCCCTGTACCGGTAAATTTTTTATTCTCTTCTTCTCGGCATCGGGTTTCATGCTGTTAATTTACAGTTCGGAAATTCTGTCTCAAGTGCTGATTTTGATGCTCGAATGGCTGCACAGACGTCTCCAGCAAGTGACCCTGAATGACCGAAAGGACTTCTTCCTCATACACGATAACATGTTCGTGTTCTATGTATTTGAAATCGATCAGAAAACCGAATACTCCACAGCCCTCCCCGCACTCCACGCTGTCCACGGCTCTCCACCGTCTTCAGCGTCTCGACAGCCCTCCACGGTGCTCGACGGCCCTCCACCATCTCCACAGCCTCCATCATCTCCACTAGACTTCACGGCCCTCCACGGCGATACCTGACGTTTCGGGTGCGCTCGCATTCTGGATCCATGTACAAATCGCGCCATGCACAAGATGGTATTCCAAGCACGGAAATCGGACTACGGGTTCGGAAGTTCCAAGCAAGCAAACTAAATCCATGGTCGTAATCGTGGGCCCCGTACCTGGAACCCTAATAACAATTTCCCCTAATATACTCTTTCCCCTAACTGGCAAACCTAACAGCCTTGAACCCGAAGAACTCTTGCCCTGAAAAGTCGAAGCTAGACCCGAATACCACTTTCCCCTAACACCATCGAACCCGAACAACTTTGACCCCGAAGAACCGCTGACCCGAAGACCACCTTCCCCGAAAGACGCTTCTCACTGCACACGTTTTCTGAGAAGCACCTGTTCATTGCACGGCAAATTAGTATGCTGTCGTGAGAAATGACAAGCATCAATTCGATCGAACCAACGGTCTGCCGCTCATGTTATTCAGTACGAGATGCTTCGCTTAACAGCAGCTCAGTTCGACAAAACATTCTCTCACGGTTCGAGCTGCGAGAAATGCTTTCGCTAATTGATCGTTCGGCTACTCAGGGAGGGCCCGGAGGGCAAGTCCAAGGTCCAGACAAGACAGCAGATTTTCACTGAAATTTCAAATTTGTGTTCGCAGGGAATGTTTTTAGGGCAGAGTGATCATCGGGGCTGAAGTTATTAGGGTTTGTGACTGTTAGGGGTCGAAGCTGTTCGGGGCCATAGTTCTTCGGGAATAAGGACATATTTTAGGGGCAAGTGCTGTTCGGGTGCGAAGCTGTTAGGGTAAAGCGCTCTTCGGGTCCGAGGTTCTTCGGAGCCACGCTTAGGAGATGGAGTTAGGGGATAACGTACCTCACCGTAATCGTGACTGTATGGTGCTGCGTGATTGTTCAGTGTAGAAATCCGTTCGAATTTGCAATCAAAAAGGGTGTCTTGCCGACATTAATGGCAGATTGAGGCTCTGGAAGTTGGAACGCCAAACGAAAAGTTTGTAAGTCTGACACATGCCTCGTTTGCAACATCGATCAATATCATCGAAGCCCAATACTTTCTGGTCATTAGCGGACTTTGGTTTTCAAAAGCACGTCTATGATTAAAAACAACCGAAGTAACGGCGTGGTGTGGGTCAATTAGAAACGAACCGTTTTCAGGTATTTATCGCGGTGGAGCTGTACCCCAGTGCACTCTAGGGCACATATGACTGGCAGAAAAGCAACTCGCACGATTCAGCGAGTCGGAATTCGCCGGGTTGCACCACCGGCAGGAATGCATGCATTGTTTACAAATCGCAAAGAAGACATCAGAATATCTTGTCATACTGTCCGTGGATATCGGCGTCAGCAACGAAGTTGTTGAATTCTCGCGGAAAACGCTGCGTTCTTCCTTGTTACGTTACAATTACACTTTCGAAAACCGTGATGTTGTAAGTTGTTGAGCATCCAGATTTCAACCCATTTGTCTGGTGAAAAATGGGACAACCTAGTCCATTGAACGAGTCCATTGCATTTACAGATTGATCCGGTTGTGACGCACCACTACGACGCCATGGACTTGAACACGCAGCGATGAATCTCTAAGTCCTCGCGGATTTCCGCCAACAAGAACTTTTCCAGCGGAGAAAAAATTGATCCGTACGAGATAGTGTTTGCAAAATACTAAACCGGGACGTCGGCAACTGAATTCATCCAGATCGCTTTCATCCACGATTTTGTCATATGGAACATGGCTCACAAGTCCGGTGGATTTGAGGTATGGCAAAACATCGAACAAGAAAATTAAAGTGGTGCAGCTCGTTCGTGATAGTATGATCTGTTTGCCGTTTTTAAGACGTTGATGTCGCTCCCAGAAGGACCGGACGTCTGTGTGGGAAAGTTGAGGTGGGGAGGGAGCGACGCCTCCAACCACTCCATGCCTCCATTAAACTGTTCGATACTGCTGAGTTCCACTCTCTCAGCAGATCACCGTAACCATCCTAGACAGTTCTCGCTAGCGCGGTGAAAGCAATTTTGAATTACAGTTGGACCAGCGCATTATCCTTCCATCGATAGATTTCAGTTCCTCACATCGATAGGTATCAGTTCCTGCTGCGTAGCTGCTGAGTTCTTCGTCAGAACCGGCATCGGGTAGTTTTTGATTCGTTTTTTTTTACTGACCAACCCATCGACAAGAGGCTGTAATACACAAGTTTATCCGCCCCATCACACGCAAAAATCGGCCAGTTTGCTGTGTTTTGTCAGCTGTTTTCTGTTGCGAACTTGCAATTTCCTCTGCGTCGAAAGTAATCTCTTGCGACTCCATGTTTTCCCATCTGACTTCTTGGTCGACCATCATCTCACATTGTGTTCTGAGTTGGATCTACGGTAACCTGGATCGACGCTGTTGGATGCGCGGTAGACCAACTGGATGACCAGAAGTCAGCTTGCAGGCCTCGATGGTCGTGGCGATAGAGGTGAGATGACATACACTATGAAAAATTCGGAAGCTCACTACGACGGCTCCATATCTCACCGTAATCGTTCTCTTCTTTTTAGGGACGCAGTGGTCGACCAAACGCCATGTCTTCGGAGGGAAGCGCTTTCTTTCGTGATGATTGTTTCAGCCCCGTTCAGCTGACTACAATATTGCTCTGTCTTTCTCGTAATAGTTTTCTTGTTCGATATTCAGTTCAGTTGTACCGTTTAGAAGTTCAGAGTTTTTGTTTTGTGCGCAATAAAGATGATCAGCTAAAATTGTGATACTGGTCATGGTGGAGGTAACATAAAAGAGATGTTTGGAAGCTCTTGAAAGACTGATTAACGCGTTAGGAAGATCTGCTGCCAAGCTGAGATGGACCAGAACCGAATCGCACATGTCTTACTGAGGGCCTAGCCAGTGTAAAAAACCGTTTTCCGATAAGCCTTCAGCAGCTCCTGGTCAGTGGTTCCCGTTATCGCCGGCATATACTGCCAATTTTGCACCACACGAGGAACTGCTGAAGGAGCACGGAGTACGAAACGCATGCTTCCAGCAGATTCGTCGGACGACAAAAATTTAATGGGGGATGATGTGGCTTCGAGGCTGACGACCCAGTTTGTGTTCGTAATATCGATGCGATAGACAGGAGAGTGATGCCAACCTTAGTACCCCCATTCTACTGTTTCCGGTGATTATATGTGTTGTGCCAGTCGCCACCAAGCGGTAAGCTGTCGTGCGAGCTAAGGTGAGGTTTGCCACTGGATGGGTACTCGGGAGATGTCGCATAGGCCTGTAACGCATTCATGATAAAATCACCATTGTTTTTCTTCATTCGTACTTTACTCGTAGACCTAACTGTAGCGAACCGAATCGCACCAAGATTACATCAACTTTCTCGCGAACTAGTTCCTTCTCACCAACGTAGGGTTCCATATAGACTATGGTTTATCCGCCTGGGAAGCTTCAGTCAACGTTTTTTCCACTTTTACCATCTATCCTACTAATTTTCTGGAGTTCTTGCTCTTCCCCAACGTTGTACTCACTATCAAGGGCTCCCCTCTATAGTCATCCTTCTTTATGTTATGCTCATTCTCTTCATCACCGTAATAGAACGCAAAACTCATCTTTTCTGTCGATAAACCGGTAAACTTACGTGATTCTGTCGCGGCAGAAAGTCTGTTCTTACCAAGTCAAGTAGTGATAGTTCAACCTGCTTACTCCATAATGCAAAAAGCTCAAGTCCAGTATCACCGCCCGGCAATAAACCCCGCTTGTTTAAATATGTCACCAACATCGCGCATTTTGCATCTTTCCGGTACCAGGAAGGGATGACCAGCCGTGTTCAGTTGCCGCCTACCTGATCTTCGTCTGCAAGAAGACAACAGGCGATAGAGTATGGAAAATCAGGCAGGCGGTTGCTGGCTACTGGTCAAGCCTCTGTTCGCCCTGATGCCACAAGCCTTTTTCACGGTTTTGTGATTTCTCCCGATGGAGAGGTGGAGCTACATAAACTCAACTTTCGACTGGCGATTGGACTCTTTCCGGCTGCCTGATAATTTTCACGAAATTTCGTTTTGAAATTTTGGACTTTCTGTTGTATTTTACTTCTGTCCGACATCTTGTTCACTACAACGATACTGTTTCGAAGTCAGCCCTTTTTGGTAAGTCCGGACATGTGACATCTCAGAGCAGGAGTCTAGGGAGTTGGCGTCTCATTGCTGACGGAACCATCACCAGCTGCTGGGATAAGTCGCCAAATGCTGCTGCTATTTTCAAGGTATTGTGTGCTTCTAAATTCTTCTGACTTTATTCAAAAGGGCTGTGGAAGATTGCTACCTTTGCAGTAAGAGTTCTGAAATTACTTGTATGTGTTTCAAGTGGCAGTTTGGATGTTGAAGTGGGCTCTGCCTCAGGGATATCGCTAAAGGATTACCGAACAATCAAGTAATGAATGCTTACAACTTGCTTCGTGTGGCTTTTCTCAGGTTGCATAGCCAGCCTTGTCAGTATCCTTATTGCCTCCCTAATATCTGAAGACCGTGATTATCGCTTGCTTTTGTGGAGTGCTCACCTACGACAGCAAATGCCGTCTTATGAAACGGTGGGGTACGTTATACCCTAACTCCAACTCGTCCTAAACCTGGCTCCGAAGAACCTCGGACCCGAAGAACTCTTTCCCCTAACGACTTCGAACCCGAACCACACCTGCCCCTAAAATATGTCCTTATTCCCGATTTTGCACAGCAGGGTGATTTTGCACAGCAGACCGTTGCACCGTTCGAATCGGTGCGTGCTGCGCCCACACACAAGTGGTGAATCTCGCAGTACGATTTCCATTCGCGCTCTTCCATCGCATTTGTGATCCTTGCAAAACTTCAAGAAACTTATTTTTACACTTGTCTTAGTCTTCGACTGTTTCTAGTTCAAATTCAGTGTTGATACTGTAGCAAGGACGTTTTCTGCCATGGCCAACGACAGTATTCATGATATCATAGTGGCTCTGGAAGAAACGCCTTCTGTTTTCGTTGTCAGCAATAGTCCAAGCTTTGTGAAGTTCATAAAGTCATCCAGAGGAGGTAATATTGCTGTCTTTGGGAGCTACACGTACATCAAGAACCGGAATCTTCCGCATGAACGAACCTACTAGAACTGTAGGAAGAAGGAAACTCACGGCTGTCAGGGAACGATCACTTTGGATTCTTCCAACAACGTGTTGTCTTTTGCCGAACACAACCATGTGGCCAACGTGAACGAGATGAAAGCAGAAGATGCGAAAGCTGCCCTACGAGAACGCGCGAGAAAGAGCTTGACCAAACCTCGACGACTCCTCAGCGACCTCGTTCAGAACATCCCGATCGAAGTAGCCGGTCATCTTCCGTCCGCCCATAACTTAACCAGAATGGCACGTCACCAACGACAGGTGTAGATGCCATTGCCAGAAAAGCGAGAAGATATTGATCTGAATACCTATCTCGAAAAGAGCGAGCTTGGGTGGGAAAGCGTTTTGTTGGACACCGGAAGGGCTGATCAGATAAAGATGCTAAAAAGCGAATCGTATCCAAACTACAACGCATTATCGTATTAAAGGGGGAGGATTTTCAGTACCTGCGGTCGGCTAGCACGTGGATTATGGACGGGACATTCCAGATCGTTCCCAAATTATTCCACCAATTGTATACCATCCATGTGGAGCACTTCGGCGGTGTATTTCCGGTGATATTTGCCCTGTTGCCAAACAAAAGCAGCGCCACCAACGAGAGGCTTTTCCGAGGGATTCGCGACGAACTTGAGGCAATGCCATTCCGACTTGACTTGGGCGAAGGACCAAAGCCAAAGAACATCGTGGTCGATTATGAGCGAGCGGTCATCAACACCGCCGGCAAGATTTTTCCGCACGCCCGTGTTCAAGGTAAAAGTTTTGTCAAATTCTGCAATCGTTGGAGAAATAATGTAGGAGTAAGATTTATAGAATCTACCGCTCCCCTAGTTTTGATCCCCGTAATTTTTCAGGCTGCTACTTTCATTTCTCGCAAGCAGTCTGGAGAAATGTCCAGAGATATGGCCTGACTGAGCAGTACCTGAACGACGACGAGTTTGGCCGCGCGGTTCGCATGGTGCTGGGTTTGGCTTACTGTCCAAGGGAGAGCATTCGAGATGCCTGGCAAACGTTGTTGGATATGGGAAGCTTCGCTACGACACCGAAATCTGATTATGGAAAGGTAGGAAATCTGCTTTGTTTGGGATTTCTGTGATCTGAATAAGCTCAGGATAATTATCGCATGCTTTTAGTTCTTGAAGTACTTCAGCGAGACTTGGATCGGCTACACAGACCCAAATGGGAGCGAAGTTCCAGCAATGTATCCTTCTGACAAGGGATTAACGCCAGTCTGTCCACTCTGATCCTCAAACCAATATGATAGCATGATAAAGCAGAGTTTGCTCCACAAACTGAGATAAACTAAATCGGCGAAATAAAATCCTGGAAGACGCCACAGGAAGAGGAAGTGACGTCGAATTCTTACATCGACATGACATGACCAACTATACTAGCACAGTCTAAAATTTCACAGAACTCATGGAAGATAAATTTTACAGAGGTGATACTGATCGTAGAAGTGATGGAAGCAGAGAGGAGCTTTGCACCAGCCGTACTTAAGCAAAAGCCGTTCGTCGCAGTTTTCATGGTCGCAATGACCAGTCAACTTCTTGGGGAAAGAGAATTCGGTAGGATTTACATAGTCAAAGGACTCGTCAGTATAGCCGCACAGATGCCAGACCTGGTTCACTAGGTCTCCAAACCGGGGAGACTGAAACTGTTGGTAAACCAAAGAATGCATCTTGAGGATTACGTATCGATGATGAACTTGAAGTGGAAGGCTGTGCAAAATGATGAAACTGGAGATCTTCCGGAAGAAGTCTTTATACATTCGGAAGGAGAGTCTGTCCAGTGGTTGGATATCACCAGTCACTCTCGGAAGAATCGTGATCATTTCGTCTTCCAGTTCTTCAGGCTTGGATTCCAAAACAGCTTCCTGGTCAGAATAGGTTCTCCACGAATCGGCCAGCAGAATGCGGCGATCTTCCACATGAGAAAACAATATCTTTTCACACCATTCCAAGTAGAGCTTCTTTGTCATCTTGCCCGAAGCCGAAGCAGTGACATACAGGTTGTCAGCTCTAAACATTGTCCTTGCCAGAATAGGACCGAAAACGCCTTTGTCCTCCTGGAGAGTGATCCACAGTTGTGGGAGAAACTTGCGCTTGCCGGGCGAAATGGTCATCATAACCGTGTAGCTATGCGTCATGGAGTTCTCCGACTGACAGATCGCCGATTCTTGTAGCGTTTCTTGTAGTCGAGGGTGACTGCGTTCTTTGGCGGCTGTTTAGGGTTCGTTATTCGCGGGACATAGAATTTGTTGGACGATGGTTCCGTTCCACTGGAAAGAGGCTCGACGACTTTATCTTCTTGGCTAGGATTTTCGTCGGGTTCAGCCAGCTGATTAGACGCAGCAACCAACTTCTCGAACTTGTCGAACGTCCGCATGTCTGTTTGCAGTTCATAGTGCAGGTCTTCTTCAAGTGCCAACAAAGAACTACCTGCTCGGTTGATTTTAACATCCATAAATTCTGAAACAGAAACAGAAAGGTAGAATATCTCATATCAATGTCAGCCATAGTAAACGGCAACAGTGCAATACCTTTGACGAGTTCTTTTAACTGCTTATCAGCCTCTCTCGGTTGTCCATCCAGTTGGCAGAGCTGCTTGTAGTCCTCCTCCAGAAGCTTCAACACATTCATCGGATTAACGGAATCCATTTCGGGCGACAGTGGAAATCACGCAGTAACGGAACGATGTAAGAGCAATGAAGCAACAGGCACAGCAAAACTGATTGCGCTTGGCTTAGTGTAGAGTACAAGCGCAACTTGTTCAATCAATATCAAATCAACCATCTGGCAATCAAATCAGTTGATTTGCTGTCACACTGTTGATCCGCCCTGAATTTGACGTCACTTCCGCTTCCTGTGGCGTCTTCCAGAATTTTATTTCGCCGATTTAGTTTATCTCAGTTTGTGGAGCAAACTCTGCTCTATCATGCTATCATATTGGTTTGAGGATCAGAGTGGACAGACTGGCGTTAATCCCTTGTGAGTTGTGGGGAGTGTACGAAAGCACGCTGGAAGGGGTGTGGAGAACCTCGAACAACGCTGAAGCCTGGCATGGTGCGTTCGGAAATCAGGTTGACTGCGCACACCCGGGAATCTACAAGTTTCTTGATGGACTTTCAAAGGAACGGAAGTTCATCAAGGCGCGTGTGGAGGCACTTCGTGTTGGGGGTTCTTTACCGCCGAGGGACAAGTACTACCTAAAATACTCACAGAAATTGGTCGACATTTGTGAGTCGTATGTCCGTGCTCCCCGCCTGACCGAAGACTATCTGAAGCTGGTCGCTCGAAACATCGACATTGTGGCAGCGGTGAAGAAACGCCGGGTTGATAACGGTGAATAGTTTGGATACGATTCGCTTTTTAGCATCTTTATCTGATCGCCTTTGTTTGCTCTTCGCCGGGTTTTATTCCAGATAATCAACTTTTCATTTAAGCCGAGTAGTTCTCGGCTTAAGGTTCATTGGTCTGTCACGGTTTTCTTCGTCAAATTATCTGCAGGGTATATTCGTTAGGTGTTTGATGAAGCAGTCAGTGGGGGGGTTCTGGCGGTGCATCAATTAGGGACTTTGCAGAAGATTTGTGTAGTGGGAAGCGTTCTTCGGGGAAAGAGGTCTTCGGGTCTGACGTTCTTCGGGTTCGAAGTTCTTCGATTTCGAGGCTGTTAGGAGAAAGCGGTCTTCGGGTCTGGTTTCGATACTTCGGGGCAAGGGCTCTTCGGGTTCGAGGCTGTTAGGTTTGCCAGTTAGGGGTCAGAGTATGTTAGGGGAAAACGTCGTTAGGGGCCGAGGTACGGGGCCCTTATGGAACACAGGAAGACGATGTTTACAGGCTGAGAAAAACAGCAATAATCGTGCCAAATGGGAGCTCCGCATACAAACTCTACAAGATTATTTTTTTCTCAAATAGCGCACGTTCTCAATATTGTTGGCAGGAAGCATGCGCCACTCGGAAAGTGTATTATCCGAAGTGGAGCCCTGTGGCGGTGATACTGGCTGATGCTTGCGCCACTTTCCCAAACTTCCGAATGGAATAAACAAAGATATGGCGGTTATGAACTATTTTGGCTTTAGTTTCACCATTCTTCTCAAGCAGATAATTCTCTGCTGCAGTGGTGGCCCATTCAATTTTAATTCTTTTTGACAGCTGGAAATCAAATGATTGGCGGTTTTGAGCCGTCAGGTCGGATTCGCATGCTTCTCGAGACCTGCTGGGACGACGGCCCAAGCTGCCAGACTGTCATTCGTTAGAGTCCTTCGAAGTATCGTAAAGATTGTCAGGCGAAGTAACGCAACATTGTTGACTACCTAATCCGACACATGGGAAAACATGCTGTCAGTCTAGAGCAGAAAGTCCACCACCAGATGGAACAGTTTACGCTGGAGAAACAACCTTCAGAGGAAATTTTATCTGGAATGCTTTCAAAGTCATAATTTATCTCTTTTCTTGCTGTAGCGTATTTCACGCAGGAGTTCGTGCATTGCAAGCTATTTACTTCAGGACCATCTTGGATGCACTAACCAAAGGGCAAACCGTTCTTCCCGAAAGTGAGCGGGAAGTAAATCAAAGAGCGAACTGAGTTTTCTTCCAAACTTTTTTTAATTTTAGCGTTTAAGAGTACCGCAATCTACTTCAGCCACGTCATCGGTTTCACGGAAGCTGTGGAACAAGCGAAGTTCCCTCTAAAGATCGTGAATATCCTCACTGGCCTGTACAGTGTCTGTGACAATGTGATCGCTGATTACGACGTTTTTGAAGCGGAAGCCGGTGAGTGCGATGCGCCTTCAGTCCAGGGCTCGTTCTTTTATGTTGCTTTTCTGATGTTGTTCCCCTCTTTTCCAGTCGGCGACGCGTACACGGTAAGTGTCCTTTCTGAATCCCTTACACTAAGTGTTCCGTCTGGAACCACCTGCCTGTTTGCAGATTGTTGGTGGTCTCCCGGTCCGCAATGGAAACCTCCACATTCAACACATTGCTTCGATGACTCTCGTGTTACGGAAAGAAGTAGGGAATATACAAGACGGGTGGCGGCCTCTCATGTAACCTTTCGATTATGTGTGAGGATACATTATGGTGAGTTTCTAAGACCGAGAATTCTTTCTTCCGATGTGGTCTACGAACAACTTCTGATTTCTGATTTCTTGGAATACCCTGTGTATCGTCGGTGGTGGATCACGAATGCCTCGTTACTGTTTGTAAGTGTCCGTTTACAAAAGTAATCAACCTACGTACTTTGTCAAACGTCTTTGCGTAGATTCGGAGACACTATCAATACGTCTAGTCGCATGGAAGCTCATGGCGAAGGTGAGTCTGGCGTGAACGGCTAGAGCAAAGCTCCACGAGTAGTGTACCCCTTCAATGGAAACTAATATTTACCCAGTTGTTCTTCCAGCTGGAAAAATCCATCGTAATCCCCGCCAAAGAGCTGCTTGGCCAATTTCAACAGTTTGTCGTTCTACCAGGCGGAAAAATAAATGTCAAGGTTAGTGCAAATTTTCTGATAAGGTCTGTCCTGATCATAATATACCAGATATAGTCCACTCGCTCGAGAAGTGTACAGCGCTCTTCGATTTCGAGATGTCGAAATTACCGTAAACACAAAAGAGTTTGCCATAAACATTTTTCGATTGTTTGTTGATTTACGCACCTGATGCATATGGCGGAAAACAAAAAGTTGATTTTCATTCAGATTGATTGCATGTGAGCTGTTGACGTCACTTTCTTTTGTTTTTGGTAAGCTGTACGGTGAATGTTTGACCGGTGCCAAATTGAAACCGAAGAGCGGTGTATACTTCTCGAGGGAGTGGACTGTACCGAGATCAGGAAGTTCAGATGCACACCTCAAGATTGTTTTCCTTATGACGACCTTTCTTTTACTGCGGCAAACGACTGATGTAAACATACTAGTGGAAACCGACCGTCTATTTGAAATTTTCAAGTCAGAATCCGCGTAAACGTCAGCAATGATCCCAACGGATCAACCGTAAATTTTTCTTTCCGATCCGACGACTTGTTTAGCAAGGGCACCATCGCAATCGGCGGCCCAACTTGGATTTTTCCGGCAACACTTAGTCTTCTCATTCTGATAAGTGCCATGTTGACCAACGGTAGTGTGCTATATTTGTTCATTTGCGAACCCTCATTGATTACGCCTTCTACTGCATACGCCATCAATCTCTTCATAGCCAACCTCATGACTGGAGTTATTCCTTACCCGTTCAAACTCTTCTCCCAAGTGTACTCCACATGGTGGATCGGAGAGGTCTCGTGTACCATGGAGCAGTACACCGATTACATCTTCAGCGGAGGTATGTTTTATAGTCATGCTCTGCTCGCTTTAAATCGACGTTGGGCCGTGACCTTTCCAGTTTCGTACCGCCAGAAACATAATACCAAATTCGAAGTGTCTATAGGCCTGGCCATGTGGCAGCACTTGAACATCTGCGTGGTTCCGACAATCGTAATTAACGCTCTCTATCGAGATCCAGGTTAAATTAGAGGTTGCGATTTCGGCGAGTCCACATCCTACGAATGAGTGATCTTCAGGAATATATTTTTCGTGCTGACTCGGTGCACGGCCTGCCACTGCCTTTTCTCCGTGCACTGCCCGTGACACTCCCTTGTACTAGGTGTACTGGTTTTTACAATGCTTTTTGACTAAGTGCAGCGGGCTGGAAACGACCTTCAGACATAGTGACTTCGAAGGTTGTCAGCCCACCAAATCATGCATTTCATAGACCAGAAACCGCCGTGTTGATAATGGTAGCTAAACCGCGAGACTATATGGGTATCTGCATATGGGAATGCGTCCAAAGGGTGACTGACCGACTTTTTCAGGAGAACGATTCGAAGTTTCTAGGCTTTGAGGGCCAGCTCAAACCAGACTTGAACGTCCGTAAAACAAACCCTGAGGAACACGAATCTAAAGTCACAAACGGGCTTTGACCACAGGTCAGAAAGCTAAAAGGAAACTGAAAGTGCCGAAACCTGTGCGCTGCACATATTAGTGCGCACAACGGTCTCATACGCTGTGCGCTACTGTGAGTAATTAACTAATCAAACACCAAAGTAATGGATCCTCGTGCGTCGAAGGCGTACGCAAGACCGCGTCTTCGGCTGAGGTAACTTACTGATGGCAACAATATCCTGTTACACCCCTGTAGTTTTCGAGTTGCAAGCACGAATCTTCCCGCCATTCGTTCTTGCTTCATTGCCGTACCAAAGTGCACCAAATCGAGCTTGTGGTTCAGTTTGATATCTCAAACAATCTGTTGTCAGAAAAGACCGATTTGGACGAAAAAACTTTGGACGCGTTCTCGTATGCAGATACCCATATCTGAGAAAAGTGTTGGACCAGAGAGCCACTATGACCTCGGTTTGAGTGGTGGTCTTTGTACGAAATATGGCGAAACCGAAGTAGGTCCAAAGGAAAACTAAAGCTACCGAGGCGCTTCACCTCCGGGTCCTGGGAAGTGTGTCATCTTTTACACCTAGTATATCTCCACTCGGCAAAAAATGCTTGATTTTCTGCGCCGACAACCTTCGGAGTCGTTACGTTTTGACCGTCGTATCCAAGCCGTGCACCTGGCCAAAAAGCAGTGTGGGAAGCAGTGCACCTAGTAAAAGGAGTGTCACGGAGAGTGCACGGAGAAAGTGCAGTGGTAGGCCGTGCGCGTAGCCTCGACCAATATTTTCTGACCTGCCAATGGCTGCGGTTGTGTTGGTGTTCCCGAAAGTCTGTTGGAAAGCGTCCAAACACAAACAATCCGCGTTCGACCAAAGCCTGAAACTGCTGTCACGTCCAGACAAGCAGTAACAATACTTAGGGCGACCGTAGAAGGAACACCCATGGAAACTCAGAACTCCAGGTCAAAGCACTCCAGCTCAATGCGGCTGATTTGGCGCCCATCTCCGACAACAAAAAGCCCCGTGGCAAATACAACCGGCATTTCGTTGTACTCTGTTTAATGACCATGACCGTGCTGATATGCCACACACCTGTTCGGGTATACTACGGTTTGCGGCTTTTCGATGTCGACGTTCCTGGCTTCTACCGGGTTGGCTCCATCACGACCGAGTGCATCACTGTGCTCGATCCTATATGGTTCGCGCTATCCTTAACGGAATTACGCAGCGCTTTTCATCGTGTCTACATCCTACGCGTTTGAGATAACACTTTTCACGGCACAGCTTGTAGAGTCATGAATCTTGGCGTGTGATATTTTTAAAATAATCTGGGATCCCAGCAAACAACCTCAACGTGATCGTGTTTCTTCTGAGTGGCGCACGCTTTTAGCCATTTACACCGAGAAGGTGCGCCGCTTGAGACAGCCTTCAAACTCGACAAGATCTTTTTTCAAGGGGCACACGTTCTTGGTATCATTGACCGTAAGCGTGCGTCACTTCGAAAGCCATCTTGTCGAGTTTGTTTGTCCAGCTCCCAGATTACCGTCACGAAGATCACACCGGAAAATTTACGTTCATATTTTCCCAGACGCATACACATGCAGATCGGAACTGGCGGACATATCAGCCAGTTGAAAAACAATCTTCAATGGCAACAAAGACAAAAACTGCAAATTTATCCTATCCACAATTCTGCTATCAATTTGAAACTGACCGTTTTGTACACTGATTCCTTCTAAACATTTTACCGCTTGCACACAGTTAGATATCAAATCAGAGGACAAAATCTCGAAACCACAGTAAACGCCGGCATCCAGCACCTTCTTCATATCCCCTTGAAGCGATTTCACCAATTCTCTCAAACTCGCGAAAGAAGTCTGCACCGAAACCGCATCACTTTGCAGCAACCGAAGAACCATTGCGTACCCCACCAGGAAAGGCTCAACCATATCCGAGAAAAGCTCGTGTATTTCACCCGAAACGTTCGTGTAATCGTGGGAAATTTCAGGAATCACAAACTCTCTCGAAAACAACTGTTTTAAAAATTCGAACGAATTCAACGATTCAACTTGCGACTTTTCCGAAGCTAAACGGAAAAGCACGCTGGGTGCCACCAGATTAACTATGTGATTTCTGTAGTGTGCCAGCCTGAGATGCAGTGTTCTCATATCCGAAAGGTGGCTTTGCTGGATCCACAACGTTCCTTGTTTTGAATCTAGCTGTAAAATGTTTAAGTGAATCTTTGTACATCTAATGAGATTCTTTGCCTCGAATCTACGGTCTGAATTACGGTCGTCTTTGGTCTGAGAAATGAGCAGCAGTGCCGAAAGTAACTTCTGACATCCTCCAACGAGCTCGTCCACAGGAAAGCTCGTTGTTCCCGTAGTCCGAAGTCTGTTTAACAAAACCGAAGCTAGCACAGCCCAGTCATGTATTTCGATCAGGTCTTGCTGTTGAGCAACGACCTGTAAAGCGAGATCACGGACAGCGCCCGACCCGTCCACCGTACTCTTAAATCTGTTTCGCGGCGAAGTATTATGAACTGCTCGGTCGACTCTCTTCTTCATAAAGTCTCTGACTGAAATCGGGGCTCCGCAACGGAACCATATCGAGCCATAGTTGTCCGTTAGAACTGTCTGTGAGGCTTTGAGCAGCCCAGAGGTCGTCTCGCGCGGCTTGGGCAGACCCAGGAGCTCTTTGGCGAAGAGTGACTCCTCCACGGTGCGTTCGTAGGTGATGCCCACAGGAACAATCATTATATCTGGTACCCTACCTACCGTAAACAAAACAACTTGCAACAAGGAAGTTTCAAACCTTAATCCAATACCATACCTGCTAAGTACACTTCCACTGCGGCTTGCAAGAGGCCAAACTTTGGGTAAAGAGATTTTCCGCTTCGGCTGCGCGTTCCTTCCACGAAGAATTCCAGCGGCTGAGGCTGGTGAAGAATATGATAGATGTATGCGGCGAATACTGTCCTGTAAAGTTCGTCATCCGCGAATGTCCTACAGGAAAGAGAAATCGAAATCATTCTGTACTTCTCAGTGAACTTCTGCACTGAAAACGCCCAAAAAGCGTACTGACCGACCGAAAACCAAGATCGAACTGAATCCACTGATGACGGCACAATGACAACGCCAATTTAGACCATATGCTCCGTACACCAGAAACACAGCTGTGATGTCGCGCGTAAGCCGTCTACTGACATCACGGACAGCATCTGATGACGTTCGCACAGTCAGCTTAGCAGTGGTGTACTACGTAAAGACTGTGACGTCATGCGCGACTTTGGATAAGAATACTGTCTGCTGTTGGATTGACAGAAATGTTGATCACTCCGTCCTGATTTTGCACATACCTTCGGATGAAGAACGCTCCAGCTTTTCGCAGGACTTCTCCAACACCAGTCATGCCCATGAAGTCCACACCAGAAGCGATCAAAGGCAGGGGAAGGCCGTAATGGAAGGCGACGAAGGAGATCAGGAGGAAGTCGATATAGCTTCGATGCGTGGGCATCAAAATGACAGGTACATCTTTCTCTTCGAACAGGCTCTTGAGCAGCCGAACCGACCGGAGATCTATCCAAATATGCTCGTACATCCTCCGCGACGTCTTGATCAGAATCAGGCCCATCAGCCGAATATAATTGATGCTGTACTTGTGCCCCATTTCTTCCAAAATCCTCCTCACTTCCGACTGGAGTTCCGCTTCTGAACGCTTCTCGTCTTTCCTCACGAGTAGCATCCAGATGACATCGGAGATCCTCTGGCTTTGCATCACTCGCTTCTTTAACTCTTCCGAGTCGATAGTGGACGGATTTTGTGAGGAAGACTGGGTTGTTACTGTCCACCGGAAGTCACCGACCGATCGAAGTTCTTCGATGAGATCTTGCCTCTGACAGGTAGTGATGCCTGTCCAATCCATGCTGACAGCGCGCTTGCTAGACCATACTTCGATCAAGTGGTGCAGAAGTCGGTCAGGTCTCAGGCCGGCCAGAAGGTACAGCAGCTGGTCTACGATCTGTGCCCGCGACGCAGCATCGTCCACCGCGTAGGGCTTGCTCCAGTGCAACACCACGTCGATCAGGCTACTTATCCACATTTCGCATTTCTCAATGACACACCAGACTTGCGAACAGGTACGGGATAAGAGGACATGGAAACTTTAAGGAGGAGAAGACTTTACGGGATGACGTAATTTCAAGAAAATAAATTAAATATTAGATTTTGAAAAGTCCAGCTGTGAGCAATCAAGTATCCATCCACTTGACCAATCAACTCGTTGGGGTTCCATGACGTAACTGTGGACCTCTGGTTTGCGTCTTTGTGGCTCGGTTCAGAACAGCGAAAGACCACCGCAAAACGGTGGACAAAATCCAGGCGCTAATTTACAATTTCTTCGCGATCGCTTGATGCGAGAGTTATTTTTAGAAAATCGAGGGTATCTTGTTGTCCATTACAGTAGTTACTCATCTCGGAAGGCAGAGAAAGCATTCCATCCTCTCTGAAACACTATGGCCACTTCCTGTCGGCAACTACAGCGAGCCAGTGTTTTACTTCTATGGCACTTTGTTTTACTAAAGTTACTTGGTACGTTTCTTAGTATTTATCACATCAGAACAATGACTAGGCAGAAATGAATACGTTTATTATCAGATCACTGTGTCGTGGCTAGAAGGTACTAACAAGGCCTTGCTGCCGTTGATAACATCGGGCATGAGGATGTTATCTTATCTCCCGGTAAGTAACTGCTTCATGTAGTCGAAACATCCAGTGGTGGGAATTTAGTAGAAGAAACGTTTGGTATCCTTTCTCCTGACAGAAGCATTCAGCATGGACTCAAGCAAGGCTAAAGAACCCCAGTACCAATCGGGTTTCGGCAACTACTTCCGGTCAACCGACCCAAGATGCCCAGACGCCCTTCCCGAAGGACAGAACAACCCCCAAATGTGTCCTTATGGCTTGTACGCTGAGCAGTTATCGGGAACAGCCTTCACTGCACCACGGGAAACCAACAAGCGAACCTGGTTTTACCGTATCCGACCATCGGTCATCCATCGACCGTTCGCCGTAAGTTTTATCTTCATGCTGGCCGTGCATTATTCGCGTGGTTCTACTGAGGATAAAAATGAGATATGGGACAAAAAACTGGGACAAAAATGCCGGCAAACGAAACGTACAAGGGCGTTTTTCCCAAGTGGCGTACTCTTCCAGCCAATCACAATACGAACTTGCGCCCCTGAGGATGACGATCCTGTGCGTTCCGTTTGCCGACCTCCCAAATGATGGTGACTGTGACTTATTGTTACAGAAATACGAGCACGCGGGTTTTCCCGACACCTATACCGATGTCGCACCCAACCCCAACCAACTACGCTGGAAACCCTTTCCCATCCCAAGTTCCGATTCCCCCGTAGACTTTGTCGATGGTATTCGGACCATCTGCGGAGCCGGCGAGCCTTCCGTTCGTCATGGGTGCGCTGTCCACATTTACGCATGTAACGCCAGCATGGAAAACAAGGCATTTTACAGCTCAGATGGCGACTTCCTCATCGTACCCCAACAAGGTAAGCTACGGTACCTTCCGATGACATTGTTGTCCTCTTGTGACGATATCTAACTTCTGGGCAGGTACTTTGAGGATCAGGACCGAATTTGGCGACATGATCGTCGAGCCGAATGAAATCTGCGTGATTCAGTTGGGGATGAGGTTTCAGGTTCTGGTGGACGGTCCTTCCCGTGGTTACATCCTGGAGGTTTTCGACAGTCATTTTCAGCTGCCAAACTTGGGAGTTATTGGTAAGCTTTCTTTGAGTTTTAGTTCTTTAAATTCCCGATACCGAAGTGATGTTCCTCCCTCCTAACAGGTGCCAATGGCTTGGCCAACCCTCAGGACTTCTGGACTCCAGTGGCGGCTTTCGAAGAGAAGGAAGAGACATATAAAATCGTCAATAAATTTCAGGGCTTTTTATTTGTCGCGGAACAGGTTAGCCTAGTTAGAGACCATTCAGACTATACGCCGGAATTATGAATGAAAAGCTGTCGTTTCTCTTACAGGATCACTCGCCTTTCGATGTGGTGGCCTGGCACGGGAATTACGTTCCGTACAAGTACGCCTTGGAGAACTTCGTGGTAGTGAACACAGGTATCGAGTACTCTGCTGATGTGAATATTCTGTTGATATTTCTCGCAAGGATCGATGTGTCATTGGTGGTTCGCTCTCAGTGTCTGTGGACCACATCGACCCGTCAATCTTCACCGTACTGACTTGTCCGAGCGACAAACCCGGGACCGCCATTGCCGACTTTGTCATCTTCCCACCACGGTGGGGTGTGGCCGAACACACATTCCGACCTCCCTACTACCATCGTAACTGCATGAGCGAGTTCATGGGCCTCATTAAAGGCAACTACGAAGCCAAAGTACTGTAATGCAGGAGAAAGATCTCGTCAAACAAACTTTATAAGGTTGTTTTCTCAAGCAGCGCACATTGTCGATGTTGTTCGCTGACAGTTGCGCCACTTGGAAAAGCGATCTGGTCGAGTTTGTTTTGTTTGCGTACTGCAAGTCTCCATCAGTACAGTTGAGTGAGTATCCTTTTGTGTTTCAGGAAGGAGGTTTTCAACCAGGTGGCGCTTCGTTGCACAGTATCGGAACACCTCACGGACCGGATGCCCTTGCCTTTGAGAAGGCTTCGAGAGCTGATCTGAAACCCGAACGTGTGGCTGACAACACCATGGCCTTCATGTTCGAATCCTCCTTGAGCCTCAAAGTAACTCATTACGGCAACACGGACTGCCGAGCCGTCGACGAGAAGTACTATGAATGTTGGAAGCCACTCAAGAAATACTTCGATCCAAACAGCCGCGATGTAAAATTAACCTGAGACGATCACAAGCTTCGGATACATGGTCGTGGATTCTTTCGGACATGGAAGACCCTACGTCGCTCCATACTATTATTCACTCATTCAGGAGTGATATTGCTGGGTTCTGCCACAATCATGAAACTCAGGAAGTACAGTCATCATAATGCTTTTCGTGTCTAATTTTTTCTGCAGATTTATTTCATCTCCAACCAAACAACTTTAAATGACTACGAGTATACAATGCGTTTCTCTCTAAGTATCAGCGTCGAGCTTTCAAAGTTCAAGGTTCAGCTTTTGCGAAAAGGGATGCAAAAAGAAGGTCGCGATACAGCGCACCTATTGAATGCATCGTATTTATCGTTGTCCGACTTAAAGACCACGGTTCTTCTGGTGAAGTATCGTTGCAGGAGATCACAGTCCATTTTGTCTAATTGATGCTCCCAAAACTTTAGTCCGCAACCGAGAATCTCGTTGAGCCAGGCCACCCGTTCCTTCCTACAAAAGCATGAGGTCAAGTACCATAGGTTCTGCAATATGTCCAAACAAACTATTCGGTTTTCTACTGCCGTACCGTGTCTTGAGCTTGGCGAGGAACTCTTCCGTCTTCCAGCGCTGGTCTGCCTCTTCGAAGTCCTCGGCCAGCTTTTCTTGCATCCACTGCACCTGTTGAGCATTGGATGGCCACAGCAAGTCTTGTTGCACCAAAGCTTCCACTAGCCAGCGAAGAGGATTGAACCTATACCCTCCCTTTCGAAACCCGCTTCTAATCTTGTCGGTATAATTGACAACAGTACTCTCATTCAGAACCAACCGTCGGACCACGTAAGACTCCATGCCCAGAGGTTCCGGTAAGTTCCACAGAGTGAACGTGCAGTTGACGAACTCGAATGTACCAATGGATTCTCCGATATATTCTATGGTCAGCAGATACCGCTGCTGACTCTTGTTGAACACCCCAGTAGTCGAACACGTGAATATCTCTTTCACAAAGACGAAACGATCGATCCGTCCTGCGCACGCCCGCACACTGCATCGGAGGGCGAAATTCGAGCGCGGTTCATCCGTTATGCCCAAAATGTTGTCAAAACGATAAGCCAGCTTGGCAGGCTCGAAGACGCAGCAAAGGATTGCGCCGAACGAAGGAACCGATAGGACGTTACACCACCAAGAAGCATTCAATCTCATTTGCTCGATCATTTTAACCGGAAATGGGGTCTTCGGAATGTGCACACTGTGGAGGGATTCGTTGATAAAACGACAGACACGCTGGAAGAACCGAGATTGTTTCAGATCGTTCAACATCGTTCCCACATCTCCTGTACAGTAAACATGCTAGTCAGGACTTCCTCTTGTTGGTCGAACGGGGCCGCCATGTAGCTTCAGGATTTGGTTGATCGTGGGTTTGATGCGAGCCCTGCTAGCAGACCTGCAAACGGAAAACTCCGCACCAGCTGCTGTCCTGTCTCTCGCAGCTTTCTCTACCGATTACAAGGATACCACTGAAGATTAACATCACTAGAAACTGTGAGAAGAGCACTGCGCTTCTGAATTTCTGCTGCAATGGAATTATGATTTTTTACAAACAACCGGAAGTCAGTCCAAGCACCCTTCGGCACGCCATTACCGCCATCGCCATGGCAGGCGACAGGGTAATATTAACAAATGCTCTTCACGCATTCAGAGTTCAGATGCAGTCGTCTGGAAGTTCAGTTCAGAAATTCTTCAGCGTTCCAAATTCATTCCCAGGATACCTGCACCGCTTCTTTTGGACCATTGATCCCACTTGGAACACCGGAAGTAAAAACCTGGGCGTCAGCTCGTCTCAGATGGCGGATCCTATGGATGCCAGCACTTCGAAAGCTCCAGAAAAGTAAGTCGGCCAACCGCACGTTCAAATGGCTGGAATCAAATAAATTCTCGAGACGTTTAGGCTCCTGTTCAGGGTTCCACTGATCAAGAAAGAAAAGATGACGGAGGAGGAGCATTCGGAAGAAATCGAAAAGGCGATATGGCGAATGCATCGACGAGGCGACGACGTCAAAAGAATAATGGCCAACCTGAAATTCTGCGAGTTGATTGTCTCCAGAAAATACATCAACATGGCCATCAAACGAGTGACGGTTCAAATGAAAGATTACATGCAGACCGATTCTCCTCCCGCTGTGGAAGAACTGGATGAAGGCATGGACGATTCACCGAAAACAATTGATGCAGAAATGACCGAGCACACCTCGAAGATCGAAAACGGGATCGATGAAGAGAAAGAAACCCAACTGGAAGTGGAGGACGAATCTATAGGAGATGCGCCTGCTGAGAGAGACGAGGAGGAACCTAAGAAGTCTCGAAGGATAAAGACGACAAATGAGCTGGTTGAGAAGCTCCAAGAGGACTTTCGGTTGTACCCTGACACCAAAGTAAAAATCCGAGCTGCAAAGTTTGGTATCGCCGTGGGGACACTGTGTCAAATCAAGCATAACATCCTCAAGATGCCGAAAGAGTCGGGCAGGACGTGGAAGTCGACACCACAGATGGTCGAAGGAATAGCTTGCCACATGCGAGACTTCCCGGAAATGAAGGTGAAGGATAGAGCGAAGAAGTTCGGGATCAGTGTGGGGACGTTGTGTCGCATCATGCACGATATCCTGGAGCTGCCTAAAAGATCGGTCACGCGAACCACACCTCGTGGTGGAGGAAAGGTGACGGGGCCCGAAGTTCCTCGGACAGTGGCACCTCCTTCCACTCTGAAGGTCACTGTGGTGAAAGAAAGAAAAGAAACAGTGGACACCTCATCGCAGAAAAGCAGGTACTGTAGGACAATTGGACGTCGGTAAGTGATAAAATTGATTTTACCCAGATTGCCCTTTCGAGTGGCGTACGTTTCCCCCGTTATCGTCTAGACGCGTGCACCACTTAAAAAAGCGATCTTGCCAAGTCTGTGTTTTATTTTCTCAAGTGACGCACGGCACAATGCTATTGGTCGAAAGCGCGCGCCACTTAAAAAAACGATCTTGTTCGGTTTGATTGTTTTCTCAAGTGGCGCATGTTCTCATTGTTATTGATAGAGAGTCTGCACCGCTTGGGAAAACGATATGGTTGTGTTCAATAACCCAGTTTTCGTCTGGAATGATCGCCCCGGTGGTAATTTGGGCTGTATGTCAAGTGTTCGCATGTTGATACCACCGTAACGAGGGCGCATTTTGAGCGCGAGAGTTTCAGCGGGAGTGCCAAACTCATTTTTCCTGGTTGATTTGCAGGAAGCGCAAGAAGAGCGAGCCGGCGAAGAAGCCTGCACTTCTCGCCCCGGCTCGGTCACCCACGAAGAGCATCACTCAAATGTGTCAACTGCAGCTGAACGGCGAGGGAACCAGTCAGATGTTTGTCCTGACCTTCGACGCGGAAACAGCCGCGCAACTGTCGAACGAGGGCAGTGTGGGTTTGCAGATCCCCGGCAACGACGATATCGTTTGGGTGGTTAACTCGCCTTCCGCCATGAACCAGGGTAGTGAGGGCACAGTCGAGAATGTTCCTGAGACGGAACGTGAAGAAAGTCCTGTCAGAATAAGTGTGGAAGACCAGTGCTTCATCATCCCGTCACGTTGATCATTACTGATGGTTCTTTCACGTCTACATCTTTGCTCTTGTTTTCCGTCGTAGATAGTTCCGTCAGTAAGCCGTATATTAATGTAGTTCTTAATTTTTCCCGGCAACTAGATTACACAGTATTGGGCGATATGGTCGACTGACCGGAAGTAGAGTTACCCAGGCAGGAACGCTCCCGGAAGTCCGCGGATATAAACGATGTAGTGGTGCCAGATAAATAAAACAGAATTTCGAAAAGAAATCGTGATATTAAAGAGTGGGAAGGAGGTATTTGAAAAATCATGCCAATCATACACTTCTCGAAGGAAACATCTAGCGAATACAATGGACACCAGAAGTAGATGGAAAAGGTGTGAAAGGCCCGGAAACAGGATCTTGTAAAAGCGGATAAACGAGCAAACTAAGCAGCGGACTTACAAATTTTCAACGTATCGAATGTCGAAAAAAGATAGTAAAAAATTAATATGCACAGAGAAAGAATATCCGAATTCATCTGACCAAAATAGGAAAGAGCTCAACATGCGCATCCACCTTCTTCTGTCCTTGTATCGTTCTTGGTGTCGCCCAACTTGATATCCACCATATCGGGCTTGGTTTCTGGTCCGCTGTCCATACCTGGAAGAGCAGCGGCCACCCTTCGGAAAAGCTGCAAAACGAACAAATATCATCCCATTCTTCCGGTGAATATTCTGTTTGGGACCTAACTTGGGCAGACAAACTCAGCAAGATTTTCTTCTCAAGTGGCGCACCCTTTCGGTTAATTTCGGTCAACACTGAAGGCATGCGCCACTTGGGAAAAGGAAAGCAAAGTCGACAATTGTGTCTCCGAGTGGCGCACGCTTTCAGCCAACATCATCGACAGCATGTGCCACTCGTGAACTCGACCGGACCGTCTTCCCAAGTGGCGCACGTCTCCGGCGTTACGTGCGCCACTTAGAACAACAATCGCAGGTTGAGTTGTTTTGCCAGTTGGCGTGGGTTTCCGGCCAGTAACACCGAAAGCGTGCGCCACTTCGGAAAACCCTGATGTCAAGTTTGCTCGCCGAGCTCCACCTTTCCATCGTTGCCTTTTTCAGGAATCTTACCTGCTTGACATTGTAGCCAGTTTTGGCGCTGGTTTCAATAAACATGACATTAAGTTCTTTGGCCTTCTTCTCGCCTTCCTCGGTGCTGACTTGACGCTTCTCTGCCAGATCAGTTTTATTACCGACCAGCATGATTATCACATCGCTGCCACGTTCCGTACGGACGTCATCAATCCACTTGGACGTCTGATGGAAAGAATTTGCATCTGCAACCCCAAACCTCCCTTTATTACTCCACATACGTCTACGATAGGCAAGGTTCTCTCACTTGTGATATCGTAAACGACAACGGCGACTGTGCTGTCTCGGATGTAGCTGGGAATGAGACTGCGGAATCTCTCCTGACCGGCAGTGTCCCACAGCTGTAACCGGATCGTCCGATCCTCCAAGTACATCGTCTTACTGAGAAAGTCAATCCCGATCGTCGCTTGATATGTGTTGTCGAATGTGTCATACATGAAACGGGTAATGAGAGAAGTCTTTCCCACTGCGGAGGAGAAATTATTTCAGGTTAATAGGGTTTAATAGTCAAAAGGCAACGTCTTACCGCTCTGTTCTCCGAGGAAGACCAACTTGAATTTCTTTAACGGGTTACCATACTCGCTGGCAGTCGTCATCTTTTGCTCGTAATCCCTTCAACAAGATGAGAACCCAGCTGACCCACATGAAAAATAATACGGCATCAATCTACTCACAGTTTTTATGGTCCGATCACTGAAGAAGAGGTGATGTTTGCGATCTAATTCCTGTTCAGCAGAGGACAACAATCTTTCCCAAGATCCAGTCCGCTGCGATGCGAGGATCCGATGGTGACAGGAGATTTCGTGGAAGATGTCCGAGGTCGGAGGAAGGATGCTGTCTCTTCGGACTTTACAGAAATCAAGAGGCAATTGGCTGCTGTAAAGACAACAAATCAATAACCTCAACTGGAGTAGCAATCAACCGTAGGACACTGTGGTGAGTTGGCCAAAGCACAGTGAAACCAGCGATCGACGGCGATAGCGCTGGTAAAGATACGTTAAAATTCGATACTAGTTCTGGCAACGATACGGTATACCGATATCGTATCGAAATATATCCAATCCTTGTGATAAAATATGCGGCAGGTATCGTATCGAAAATATCGATATGAAGCTCATATCGAATAACGCACTAGATATTCGGCGATATCGTATCGCGCCATACCGATATATTATCAATATATCGGTATTTTGCTGAATGGCAAACTCACCAGCGATATATCGTTTACGGAAGACCATGGTTGACTTCAAAGACTTGATTTTGGCCATGGTGTACCGAGCACACTCCGCCCATTCGGTTCTGGTACTAGTTCTGTCCAGGTTTCCATGTGTTTGAAGTCTTGGTATGATCATATCCTTGCTGCATCCGACGCTTTCAATCTTACTGATACTTTATGTGGAAATCGTCTTCTTGAGTTTTTGGGCTTGAACAAGTAGAATTCCGGAAAACCAAAATTCCAGAAATATCGATATATCGCTGCGATATAATAATATCTATCGAAAATACGGTAACGGAAAAATATCGTATCGAAATGTTGATATCGAATGAATATCGAAGACCGCGATAAAATATCCGCCGATATTGTATCGAGAAATATCGATCGAA
>BDGG01000001.1:8184546-8227421 GCA_001949185.1 Ramazzottius varieornatus
TTCGATACATATCGGCGGATATTTTATCGCGGTCTTCGATATTCATTCGATATCAACATTTCGATACGATGTTTCCGACACCGTATTTCGGATATATCGCATCATATCGCAGCGATATATCGATATTTCTGGAATTTTAGTTTTTCGGAATTCCACTGGTCCAAGCCCCAAAAACTCAAGAATCTGATTTCCACATTAAGTATTAGTAAGATCGAGAGCGTCGGATGCAGCAAAGGCATGACTATAACCAGGACTTCAAACGCATGGAAACCTGGACAGAACTAGTACCAGAACCGAATGGGCGGCGTTTGCTCGGTACACCATGGCCAAGATCAAGTCTCTGAAATCAACCATGGTCTTCCGTAAACGAGATATCACTGGCGAGTTTGCCATTCAGCAAAATACCGATATATCGAATATATATCGATATGCTGCGATACGATATCGCCGAATATTTTGATGCATTATTCGATACGAGTTTCATATCGATATATTTCGATACGATATCGGTAATTCGCTATACCGTATCGTTGCCAGCACTAGACGGCGACAATGGGTGATTTTGCGAGAGCTCGGCCTAAATGGCTGGCCTTCCAGCGGAGCTTTTGAATGAATCATAGACCGCTTGAGTCATCGTAGAAAGCTGTTCAGGCATTCTAAAGCCCTAAAATTGGGAAAATTATAGCAAGCCTGAGCCTCTGGCGGAAAGATCAAAGGATGGGAACCAAGGTTCATTCACATCTGACGTAATAAAAAGCCAAAACCGGTTGCCACGTCCATTGACCAATAGACAGAAAAAACTGGACAATAAACCAGCTGCGATTGAGCGGCTTACCTCTTAATGCCAGTGGCTAGTATCGGTGGTCAAACATAGCAAAACCAGGAGCCGACGCTTAGTGCTCAACCTAGAAAGACCAATGATCAACCACTAGTGGTTAATCTACCAAGATCAATGGTTAATCTACCAAGATCAATGGTCAACCACTAGTAGTCAACCAACCTACCCACTCACCCTGGCGATTTTACCATTGCACGATCATCTACTTTCCTGCCTAGTTACCCAGCCGCGTTGTTGCCGATCGCGCAGCAGGCAGCACGAGTTACCTCATACCCTGTCGGTCCTACCATTGTCCGACCGGCAGGGTCCTGAGAGTGATCAATTCTTTGTTGATCAACTAGCTGTTTGCGCCAGTTGATTCGTACGAATTGGATCGATCAGACACAAAGTCATGGTTGAGCAAAAACTAGAAAGATGGAAAAAACCAGAAAAAAAATCATCCTGAAAAAAGGATTGTGCTTTCTGGAGCTCGAGCTTCCTCTGATGAGTTTGCGATTCAGAGTCCCCTTGGGTATACGCAGCCTAATATCGCGATTTACGCAAATGTCGTTTACGAGCTACTACAATACAAGTTGCGATAGAAATCTATCATGACGCTTTTTGGAAATTACGGAACGCTTTTTGGAAATTACGAAGATCTTGATTGGTGGTCTAACTGCGAGAGCCGGGCTGTACTTGATGGTGTGAAGCCGATCTGTGTTTTCGATAATTCGCTGCGTAAATCACCCGTCGATTGCTGAGTGAAACCACTCAAACCAGGCCAGTGACTGTTTGGCACGCTACTCGGTAAGACGACTAGTTGACCTGCAAAAATGATCGCAACTGGAATCGAATCCTGGATCTGCGCGCGAACCCCAGCTTCGTCGAGACTGGCTTGAATGGCAAAATTAATTCTGCTGACAAAAACGCTTCCCGTCCTTGATCTGGTCGGTCAGACTGAATGTTCGGCTTGCGCAGTGCGTTTCAATTCCATCGGCAGCGTCCTTCAATCTTCGAAGTTATCCACTTCCTTCAACCGTTCAACGCCATTTACAGATCATGAGTCGCAAGATTTTATAGTTCTTCTTTTACGATCATCGCGTTTCACAGCTGTTGTAGATCGAAGTAGACGAAGCTGTGCCGGGCTCTTTATGGACAGCTCGAGCTGAATCGACACGTGCGCCAAACGACGAGGTAAGTCATTCAGCTCTGTTCCCGGTAATCCTACAAGATCTTGTTTTCACGTGATCTATAGATGCTGTTGCATTTGAAGGATCTGGTCGAGTGCAACATGTCGGAGAATGGTTCTGCTCAGGAGAAGTCGCAAAAGAGTGCGAAATCAACGCCGAAGCCTAAGCCGAAGGATCCACTTCTGGAGAAACGGTAATAAGGATTCCTCTGTTTTCCGCGACAGGCTTCAAGCGAACTATTTATGTATTCTCTCCAGGAAACAGGAACTGAAGCAGTGTGCTGATGAACGCGTGGCTGCCGAGAAGAGGGCTTATCAGACAGTGCTGGCGCTAATCGAGAATCCCGTCTCGGAAGATGCTCTCCAACAAGCCGTAAGTCAATCAACCAAATCAGTCCATTCGTTTGCGAATGGCGCACCCTTGCAGTCTTACTGCTTGGAAGCATGCGCCACCTGAAGTGGAATTAATTTGGTTTGGTATGAGATTCGCTTTGTTTTTCTGCAGCTCGTTGAATACCTTCTGCCTTGTTCTCACAGGCCAAATACATCGACCCAGGTCACTACAACGACGTGACTGAAGAACGAGCTTTAGAGAAGCTCTGTGGCTACCCGCTCTGCAGTAACAGCATCGTGGGCAGCAACTCGAAAAAAGTCACTTCTCCAGTCAGCCGCAACGCTCACTTCCGCATCGACTGCTTCTCAAACAAAGTGTACGACGTAACGGAACGGAAGGTAAGAATTAGAACTTCGTTGTAAATTTAGCCTCCGTTCGACATTGCGCATGATTATTCTCTCAGCTCACTTCGAAAATGATATGAGAACAAACTTTCCATTGTATGAGGCAAATTCCAACCGGAGGCAAAATTGTTCAGTCGACTTTTCGTTTCCTTCTCTGATATTTCGAATCTTGTAGAAATACTGTAGCGGAAAATGCTACGGAGCTTCCATCTTCTACCAAAAGCAGCTTTCTACCACACCAGTCTGGCTGAGGAAAGGTGAAAAGCTCGACGAGGTCGAACTCATTCCTCTGGACAAAATTAGGTGAGAAAACTTTTTCAAGTACTGAGACTTAGGCAAACAGAGTAGACAAGTTCGTCTTTCTAAGTAGAGCGCTCTTCGGTCAGTAACACTGTAAACGTAGGCCTCTTGGGAAAACAAACAAACTCGGCAAGATCATTCCTCCAAGTGGCGCACGCTTCCAGCTAGTAGCTTCGGAGATATGCGTCACTTGGGAAACCAGACTTGCCGAGATTACCCACCTTACGTTTAGCTTCACTGGGGATATGCGAGAGGGGAAATACTTCAGGTTTGTTTTCCAGAGGAGTGCCCGGACTTCCAGTTAGCATAGACGACCCAGTGCAGACTGCCCTGCTGGACGAAGTCAAAGCGATGAAGTTGGGTGAGAGTGAAAGAGAAACTATCCATTCTGACAAGTGATGTATGGATTGCCTTCCCACATGTGCCGATGTTTAGATCCTTGCAAATTACTCTTTACTGACCTGACAGCCTAGTACGGTCTTCCTTCTCGGTTTGCTGAAACTTTTACGAATTGTGCTTTCATTAGTCGTGATGGGCAGTAGGCTGGTCGTGATAAGTCCATTCTGGACATCCTGTTTCATTTCCAATGTGATTTCAAAGATCCTTTTGTACAGCATTCTTTTGTACTTCCTCAATGGTTTTTCTTTTTCATTGCGTCATGCAATTTGTGGTGTATATAAAACAGCAGAAAAGTCGCTTCGCGTTCGCTCATTCGCGTTTCTATTCTCTTCGACACTCGGAAGAATCTCTTGGCTGGATTCTGAACGAACCTACCTGGTTACAACTTTCAAGAGCCGCTGGTCGGTTTCTTACGGATTTTCAGCATGGCCAATTTCAAATCTGCTGTACTCAGTATCGCTGTAAGTATTTTTTCCGATGTGGATGGCCAGACGGACAAAATTTCTCGCGTCTTTCGTCTACCGGCAAACATTGAACCGTGCATATTTTGCTGTGATGAAGTATGCAGGTGCGCGACGGACGGACGGACGGACGAACGAAATGTCTGTCTTCTGGTTTTTCTCTCATTACCTTTCGCTGGTCAGCAGAGGCACCTTTCGGTTACCTTTTTTGTTCTCTTTCAGATATGCTTATTGTTAAGGGTGGAAGCACGAACGGAAGTCGAGATGCGGGACACTAACCACACAACACCAGTGATCGAGGGTCGCCAGTTCGGCGGGCCTGTGGGAACGCCCTTCATCAGCTACGGTCTCGGCTCGGGCAACGGTATTCCCATCCAGCAGAGCGGCAACCACCTGAACCCCTGGACAGCCGTTACCTTCCCACCCACCTTGGATCAACCCAGGCCGATGGCTCCTCAAGCAGAGACACCGGTACCGGTCCGTCAGGACTCGATCGTGCCGACCAAGAACCACTACAAACTGGCCGTCAGTTGCGGAAATGACTTCATGACGGTCAAGATGGACTTTGAACGACCTTTCTATGGGATCGTTTACAGCAAAGGTACGCTTGGACCAGTTTTGGAGACTATTTCCGCCAATGCCGGATACTCGCGCACTGCTACGGTGAAAAAGCCGTGCAATTTGCGCATGTTGACATGGGTGGTTCACGGTTCAGTTTTCGTTTGCAGGGTTCTTCAACAAGCCACAGTGCATTTACGTTCGAGGCGACAAGTCTTCCGCATCGTTCAACTTCACGATCAACTACAACACTTGCGGATCGTACAACAGGAAGGCTCAAGCTCCGCTCTTTCCATCCTATATCACGACCAGCTCGACGACCACGATGCCATCGACCACGGCTTCGACGCTTCGGTGGACCGACAGTACTACGCCTTTCTCCATCGTCCGCCAGCTCGTGCCCAGCCCCATTCCGCTGCAGCCTTCTTCCGCTCAAGGTTCCTACGACCCAAACTTGTACTACGGACCACAAGCCGCCACTTCGCCGCCTGTTGAACCTCAACAGCAACCACAATCTTCCTCGTTCAACCAACAACCCGTCGCGGTAATTGTTTTCTTTTTCATTGGTGCGACTCAGAAAAAATTTTAAATTTCCCGAAATCAAGTTCGAATTCGGTGATAGAAAACTGAAATATTTTCTGTTGTAGCAGCAGCAGCAGCAGCTACAACCAACTTCTGCCTTCCAGGCTCCCCAACCGCACCAACTATTCTCACCAGTCCAGCAACAACAGCAATTCCAACCAGTGCAGCAGCAGTTTCAGCCGCTTCAACAACAGCTTCAGCCTCTGTACAACATCCCGCACTATCAGCTACCGACAGGTTTGTTGAACTACGCAGCTCCACTGCAGCAGAATGCATACGGACTGAACGGACTTGGTCTCGCATTCCCAGTTCAACAGACGCACATGTACCCGCTGAACCCCTATGGTAGTGCGGGAAGTCTGGGAGGCTTCTTGCCGACCAGTTATGGAGGGCCGATGGCACGTCCCATGGCTCGTTCCATGGACGATGACGAGGCGGCTCCAACAATCGACATGCAGTGGGTGGAGAACACCATCATCATTCAACAGGACGAGAATGTCCAGGATGCACTGGACGATGCCAAGTCCTTGCAGTGTGAATGGAAAGAACGGTCAGTGAAATCTCAAGAAATAGTCAACTTTCACGAACTTGGATATGCACCCAAAACAAGATTCAGAATTCGGTTATGATGAGGCAAACCTCGCGATGGAATGCCATATTTCTATAAACTGGAAAATCCGGGACGATCAAGGAGCACCTTGGAAAAAGAACTCGACCATAAGTTTTTCCCAAGTGGCGCTCGAATTCGAAGATATTGGCTGAAGGCTTGCGCTACTTGGGAAAGCAGTCTGGTCGAGTCTGCTTGCCGAGCTCTCAAATCGCCCGAATTACGTTTCTAAACTCCTCAGTGTCACATTATCGCTGTTACATTATTTTGAACATATTGCAGGTATAACCAGAAGATCGTCACGGAAGGTTACAAAGTCGAACTCGCCGATGTGGTACGCGCTTCCTTCCCAGGTGATAATGTCGGGGCCTACATGCAGATCAAGACGGGTCTCTCGCCCTTGTCTCCTGACACCAAAGATGTGGTCAAGATAGGCAGTCCCCTCACGCTCGTCGTCGGCTTGACCAACTCCACCGGCAACTTTGACCTGCTCGTCCACAGCTGTACGGCCACCGGTAGTGGGGCGTCACCAAGCATCCAGCTGGTCGACGAGAAGGGTTGTGTCACCCGCGACAAGTACTTCGGTCCCTTCATGCCCTTCCGTTCGGTCTCGTCGCCTTTTGGCAAGAATCGGGTCGTCTATGCCTTCTTCCAAGCCTTCAAATTCCCCGATAGTACCGAGGTTTGTGAGCCCTGATCTATTTTCAATATTTGGCGGCTTCTCTGCGTACCTGCATACAGGGTCACGTAACGATTTCGGGGGTTCCTGTGTGCAGGTTGTTGACAGTCGAGCAAAGTTGGCTTTATCTGTTGGCTACTCCTTTATTGATCCCATGTTGTTTCCACAGGTGAATCTGGAATGTTCGGTGACGATCTGCAGGAACAGTTGTCCAGCGCAGTGTGCAGGAAGGTACAACAAGGGTGGGGAGGATTTGCTGAATAATCCTAGCGTCAAAGTGACGGCCAGCCCGCTGCAGACCTTCCAGAAGAGACCTCTGACAAGACCATTCAATGTCAACAGCACGCTGAGCCAGGGTAGGATCATTGAAGCCCTAGAACGCCGACTGTCCTCCGTCAACGGACCGCAGGAAATCAGCGTGGACAAGGCGCCGAGCAACCCGCGTTTCCTGATGTTGAGAGAAGTAGGTCCTATAGCACGAAATCACTTCCGAAAAGTCCACATTTAAAAGCTCGACAAACAAACTGGACGAGATTGGTTTGTAAATGGCGCACATTGTGAGTGCTATTGGCCGAAAACGTGCGCCACTTGAAAATTTCATCTTGGCTACCTTCGAAATTGGCGCATTCTTGCAAGCATGCGCCACTTGGACAAACGATCTAGATGAATTTATTTGTCGATGTTCCATCAAACTTTATTCAGTGAGATAATTTTCGTTTTAGCTGGACGATGCTTCCGCGGTTTCCAACCTGACGAGCTCCACTGTCAAGCCTCCATCGTTGTTGAAGATGAAGCGCGAAGCTGAACTTGAGTCTTCCAAAGTCGATCTACGCCGAAGAATGACGGTAATCAACACGAGCGACGTCGAAGACCTCAACTCTGACCTCCTCCTCGGTTCCGCACCATCCGATGTCGACGCTCTTCCCGAACGCTCCCTTCTCCCCCTTCCACCTTCCCTTCCTTCCAATACCACGAACGGTACAGTGATAGGGAAGTCTGAACCTGAGCCGCTTCAGCAAGCAGCAGCTGTAGAGAAAGTGACGGAAGCTCCGGCCTTCTACGCCGTCCAAGATGGCTACCAACACGTCTGCTTGCCTCTGTTGGTGGTGATCGGAGTGGGTGTGGGAGTAGCGCTTCTGGTTCTTCTTTCTTTAATCTGTGGGTTGAGCATGTGCTGTCGATACCGAGCGTTGGTGAAGAAGCAGAAAAGAAGCTTTAACCTGTATAGTACTACCTCCTTGTATTCTGAACCGAAATCTATTGGGGCTAGTCCCACTCGAGCTCGAAACTTTACCGAACTCTAAGGCCCGTTTCTTACAGTGTTCTTTTTCTAGATCGATCTTTTCAGGTATCTCTGCACCAAGTTTGTCCTTGTTGGTTCCGCGTCGCTCTCCAGTTCTTTCCTAGCTGAAGCTTTAGGCTATTAAACTGGAAAAAACCTCAAAAAATTTTCGGAATGGCCCATGCACCGTGAAACGTTTCGATGCATTAAACTTTCCGGAATTTTACAGTCCGCCGTGAAAAGCCAGCAGTCGAAAATTACATGACGTGGTCAGGTTTTGCCGTTTGGTACCTTATTGTGTCATTTGAACAATTCCCAAAGCTCCTTAGCCTCGAGAGCCTCGCGTCGCGGAAGCCGTGCCTGCGAATGTACCGTAACACGATTCGGTTCGTGAACAGTTGAATCTTGGTTCTGGAAATAGCGGTTAGAATAACAGCCATGTCTTGATATGGATAACATGTAATTTTATGGTTGATAGTTGATACCGTAATGTATGTAATGGCCTGATCAACAATCAAGCACTGGTCCAATGTCAGTCTTGTCTTTCTGATATAGCACCCTTTCTTCCAAAAGTTAGGACCTTTACCATCACTCTTCGACGATCTGTGGCAGCTTGGGGAATTCGCTTCCAGTACCACAGCTCGTCTGGGTAGACTGGCTGATGCGACGAGCTGGATTGTCGCTTGCATCAAACGCGATGACGAGCGCGGACAAATTCACCATCATCGAAGGATGCTCCGTGTCCAAAGCTAGGACCGGCCTCCTGCAGCTGAGCCACTACGTTATCGAGACGCCCATGTTCATGCCAGTCGGTACGAAGGGATGTATGAAAGGCGTTCTCCCGGAGCAACTGGAGGAGTTGGATGTGCAGATTATTCTCGGTAATACGTATCATCTGGGACTGAAGCCAGTAAGAACAGCAGCCGAATTATACCGTCGACCTGAAAGTATCTCTGTTGCCTTTTCGAAATTTCCTTCGGTATTCCAGGGACCGGAACTACTTCGGAAAGCTGGAGGTCTACATAAATTCATGAATTGGAAACGGGGAATGTTAACGGTAAGTTTGCTGCAATGGATATAATAGAATCGCATTTTCTCTGGAATTTCATCATCATCGGCGCCTGACGTCATAACGTCGCGGCCTGTTTGCGTCAGTTTATAATGCGCTTGTTGGGAAGCGCCATGACGTCTAGCGTCGATTGAAGTGGGCAATGTTATCTGTTCTTGAATTTCCCGAAAACTGATTTCAGATTGGTTCTGTTGTCTTGCTTTCCTTACATTCCGCTCATCCATTGTCTTCTTGTAGGATAGTGGAGGTTTCCAGATGGTTTCTCTGCTGAAACTGACCGAAATCACCGAAGAAGGTGTGCAGTTCGAGTCGCCCTACTCCAGCTCGAACCCTTCAACCGCGTCCAAAGGACGGAAGAAATGGAAATCTTCCACAGGCACGGAGAAGGCACCAGGTAGTCCGAGAGCCGATGGGGAAGCCGTAGTCCCTTCCAAAGACCTGATGATGCTGACACCCGAGAAGTCTATGGAGATTCAGAATGCCATCGGAGCGGACATCATGATGCAGCTGGACGATGTCGTGTCGAGTACCACGACGGGACCTCGCGTTGAAGAAGCTATGGACAGGTATGAAACTCCCTCTTCCGTGTCTCATCTAATGCTGAGAAATTATTCTTTTCCTTCGTAGGTCCATACGATGGCTGAAACGATGCGGGAAAGCTCATTCGAGAGCGGACGAGCAGTTTCTCTTTCCCATTGTAAGTCAGACCCTTCATTCTTCGGACAAAGTATTTTGTCTGTTTCCGCGATCGCACGGAAGAGCGAAGGATCTGTTCTGTCTAGGTTCAAGGAGGTCTGAATATGACACTTCGTGAGAGATCCGTTTCAGGTAAGCTAACTGGAATTTTGCTTTTGCTTGCTAGATAATTTCGTACGTCGGCAGATGATTCCACGCAAATCGTTTTCCTTAGTGGCGTACATTTCCATTGTTACTGGTTGAGAGGGTGCGTCACCGGGGAAAACGATCCGGGCAATTCATCTAACCAACGGCCCATCTTGCTTGGGAGAAAGAAAGCTTTCTGCGGAATGACTTTTATTTCGGTTGCTTGGTTTGCAGGTATTCTAGAAGATGAGTACACCGGCTACGCGATCGGGGGTCTGAGTGGCGGTGAGGCCAAGAACGATTTTTGGAAGGTAGTGGACGCTTCCACCACTCTCCTACCCAAGTCGAAGCCTCGCTATGTCATGGGCGTTGGCTACGCCGAAGACCTTGTGGTCTGCTGCGCTCTGGGCGCCGATATGTTCGACTGTGTTTTTCCCACCAGAACCGCCGTAAGTCGTCCTTCTTTCTTTTCCGCTGTATGGGCAAATCCGCATCAGATTTCATAGAACTGTAGAAAAACAACCTGAATACGGAGGCAATATCGTCTGTCAGAATCATTAACTCTAGAATGCTCGACTTGTCACACGTACTGATTTGCGATACAGATTAAGGAACCCTTGCCGGTTTATTTTTCCAGCGTTTTGGGTGTGCTTTGGTTGATGCCGGTCAGCTCAATCTCCGACTGAAACAGTACGCAAGTGACCACACACCCATCGATCCCACGTGCAAATGCCTAACTTGTCAGCGGTACACGCGCTCTTACCTTCACCACATCGTTACCGACATCCCGACGGCAGCGCGGCTCATGTCCATCCACAACATTGCCTACCAAGTAACCTTCCTTCCCTTTACTGACAGCTTGCCAAACAAACGCGTCAAGATTTCTCTCCCGAGTGGCGCACGCTTCCAGTACAGTCCAGTCGCTCGAAATCCGTACCAAATTTCTGGCTCTCGATCCAGAGCCCGCCATACATTCACCATGCAGCACGCCATGATAAATGCCAAAATCACGTAACACAAGCACCTTGTCTTATCTTGTTTAATCAAGTAATCAACCGCCAGATGACTGGCTATCTGGGCATGGCGAGCAGTGTGGTTAACTTCCAATGATTTTCACGTTTTAGAAATGCGAAAATTTGGTACGGATCTCGAACGACCGGACTGTATTATTGGCTGGAAAGCGTGCGCCACTTTGGAAAACGAGTTTGTCTAAGTCGTGTTTGGTTTTCCAAAGTGACGGACGTTTCCAGTATTATTGACTGAAGTGTGCGCCACTTGGGTAAAGGGGTCTGGCTCAGTATGATTTTTGTTTCCTTGAGTGGCGCACGTTGTCAGCGTTATTGGCTGCGATCATGCGTCGCTCTGAAAAAGGATCTTTTCGAGTCTGTTAGCCTAATTCCTAAGCTAAACGCGGCCTTAGCGAGGGCGTGGTTTTCGCAGATGAACCTGATGAGGAGGATAAGGAACAGTCTTCGCGTGAACCGTTTCCCCGAGTTCGTGACGCAGTTCATGCAGAACCGCTACGGTGACAAAGAAATCCCTTCCTGGATAACTGATGCCCTGACTTCGGTCGGTATCGTCCTTACTCGAGACACTCAAGCCGTGTCCAGTGATTCTATCGACTCACAATCTGACCGGAAGAAACGCTCGGCGGACGGGGAAGAGACCGGTGAACAGTGAAGAACGAACAACGAGGAAGTAAGTTCGCTTTCAGTTTTGGCCGCTAGAAATAGACTGCTGAGTTCCGGTTGAATACTTTATCCGTAATAGATGTATTGAGTTGAACTGATGGGAAAGTAGTCATGTGGTGATGCGCAGTGTCCCAGAAATAGAAATCGGTGGTAATGATGAACGAGAAAGTTGGCTTTTGGTGTGTGAATATGTGAGGTGTGTTAGTCATTGTGCTTACTGACCTAGAGCTCGGAAGACGAATTTTGCTCCAGCTGCATCTTGATCAAGGTGATGTAATGACTGGTGCATGAGCATTCTTCTTGGAGAAGAATTTGTTCGGTGGCCCGGTGCGATAATTGACCGATTTGCCGATATTTGTCAATCAACAAAACTTGCTTCTGTATACTACATGTTATTTCTGAAAAAAAATACGCCCGACTAAAATAACAGAAGTTTTTGAGTAATCTGACAGATTCGGCCACACTCGAAATTTGAGCTCTACAAAGTGGACAATATTGTTTTTCACAAGTAGCGCACGTTATCAGGGTTTTTGGCTGATAGCGTGCGCCACATCGAAAAACAATCCTGTCGTGTTTGACTGTTGTCCCAGGTGGCGCGCTTTTCCAGCGTTGTTGGTTGATACGGTGCGTCACTTGGGAAAAGAATTTTGTCCAGTTTATTTCCCAGCTCCACAATGACTAAGGATGAGTCGGCAAACCGGTTGAGCCTTTCATAGCACCGAACTCCACATCCGAGGTTTCATCGCGAGGTTCCACCATGTGGTGCGCACCGTGTTCCTCGGTCAAGGTTTTTTGCGCGTATGATGAAATTCTGATTATAAGGATGCAGGTTTTCTTCACACTTTATTACGGCTATGATAAGGCACACCTGTGAAATATTTGAGCGATACTAGGTGAAACATTGGTACCTTTGCTCGTTGCCCTATATCTGCAGCTGGTGTCATGGCGGATGCTCGTGAAGCGGCTAAATTGCACCACGCTATGTTGTGTTGACCATCGAGAGATAGTTCGGAGCAGACCCACGAAGAAGTCGTGTGGGCAGTTCTCGATGGTCTTGACGAAGTTATGAGTGACAGTGCAGCAGTTATGAGCAATACAAGCACCAAGTATGGGTCAGGTTAATTTCTCTTATAAAAACTCCCACATGGCGCTTAGCTGGGTCAGCTCAGCACGTAACTTCTTGTTGCTTCTCCGCACAGTCTAACGTTTTGATCGAGAAGAGCTGGTCTGTGCAAGGTCCAACTAAGTAGTCTTGACCTCGCTGGCTGCCTCGTTCTGCGGTAGTATCTCTTTACGATAGTCACGGCCTGACATACTCCTACCGTCTTCTACCTGCCTCTTCTTCTTCATCTTCGCTTGGCTTGCCGTTATCGAGGCGAGCGAGTATCCGAGGCCGCTGGTCGGCTTTCTCGGTTGTGTTTTGTGGTACTGTTGGGATTACGGGAAGGAATATTGTCAAGAAGAGTCGGGAATACTTGGGGACCCCTTTGGCCGTGGTCGGAGTACCATTCTCCGGAATACTCCGTGGGAAAGCCGCGCCGGAAACCAACATCATGGCCAAGTTATCCTGTATAGCGCTGGCGCTTCTTTTACAGGTTGGTTGTAGATCTTTTGTCCTACTAGAGGTGAATGGGAATTCGGCAAACGGACTCGACCAGATCGTTTACCCAAGTCGCGCATGTCGCCGGCCATTACCACTGAAGAAGTGCGCCACTTGGAAAAACAATCTGAGCGAGTTGAATACCGTATTACTTCGGATACGATATTCATTACTGAGAAAAACTCGTAGGAAAATGTGAAGACAGAAGAAGGATCGATGGTTGGACTGAAATTCACTTCAGCAGTCAAATGATTAAGCGAACGATTCTTAATTGAGGGAAAGCTCATAGAAAACTTGTTCTTGTCTGCTTTGTCGATATGTTCCAGAGTTTTGACTTATGGGCTTATGGTTTGGTATTAATGAAGCATATCGAAATCTTTTCATGAGGGATTCTCTTCGAGTTCCCCGTTAACCCGAATTTGCGAAGGAGGTGATGTTTGCGAAAGTGGGCCATAAAAGCTGATGATGCCGGTTGAGCGTGGCCCAGATCGGGGAAATGACTTGAAGGTTGATATGTCGGTGCAATATTGGTGCATGGTTATGAGGCAGTTATAGCTGACGGGGAGCCACAAAGCGCCGCAGCCGGCGATGGCATCACTTCCGTAATAATGGCACGTTTCATCATCTACGACAGTTAGGAAGATACCATTCATTTCCATCAGACCATAAGACCCACTTTTTCTCCTTCAACAACCAAAACTTTCCACTTTTATTTGTGTACACCAGTTGACCACTTAACAACTTTCGAATTCCCGTCTTTGAACCTTCAACGATTAATCTTCCAAGCCGGAAGAAAAATATCAAATCTGAGATTACCACAATCAGAAAATTTCAGGCAGTGACCGCTTCAAAAACGCGAAAACCACAGTTTCGAAAAATGCAAGTTTTCGAATGAAGTTTCCGGAAATCAGCTTTGTCCAGTATCTTTCTGCAAGTATTGAAAGGTACCTTCGGGAAGAAACTGAGAACTTTTCTACGATATTTCTGCACCAATACTGAATATCGGGTTGAAACTCATTTCTGCTTCCTCGTTTTGTTTCCCGCTGCGCGAATTCGTGGTTATGGGTTTGACAAAGCTCAAAGACACTAGACAGACATACGCCGCTTTTGAAGTTGTAAAAGCTTGGTTGAATGGAAAACACTGCCGGAAGCGAGTCGACAAAGTTAGCAAGTGTCTTCCGGGGTGCTTTATAATTCTCTTGTAAATTGCTGTTTGCGAGTTGTCTCTCCATGATGACTGACAAAAGGCGGCCACAATCGTCGTGTGTGTGGTGGTCAGCGCATGCGGGGAAGAGTAGCGATAAGTAGGTGTCCAACTGCAAAATGTGTCCATTAATTCACACTCGTAAGCGACGCTCAAGATCACGAAGAGCAACGCGGAACATCAAGTCGAGATTATCTTGTGTGTAATTTAATGGTCACATTTGCAGCGGCTCTCGTAAGTACTTGCCACAAACACGTCAACTCGATATCAAAACATGAGACAAGACAGGAACAGAATCTGATTACGATGAAAATGAATCATCAAGAAAAATACATGAAAAAAATAATACTTCCTCGTTGAAGAATTCTATTTCTTCCTTTCGCGTCCGTAAGTTTCTAACATGTTCTTTTTCCTTAATTTTTGACGAACTTGTTAGCTTCTAACTTTGAAATAAACGAGTGGTGAGGTTTTAGTTGTATCCGGTAAAACGTGAAAAAAGATGGACAGTTTCCGCGTTTCGTAACCGATTGATTGATTTCACTGAATATTTTTACTGACTCTGTTTTTCCTCTTCTTCCAGGTTGCTTTCACCTTCACAGCTGATTCTTCCAACCGGATAAAGAGTCTGAACGTCAAATGTGGCGACGCGGACATGCTAGTGGACATTGAGTTTAACCAGCCCTTCAACGGCATCATCTTCTCCAAAGGCTACTTTGCCCGCAACGAGTGTGTCTACGTCAAGGCCAATCCTTCCAAGTACAGCTACGAGTTTACCATCTCCTACTCGGGTTGTGGCACAACCGCTGGAGGTTCTGGCATCAGTACCACCGGAGCTCGACGTTCCGATGGCTTCCTCCGAAGTGAAAGCGATGTGGCTGCCAACGGCACACGCGCACGTCGCGAAGTGGCGGCTGGAACCAACGGCTCGACCATTTCTGGGGCCCAGGGTCGCTCACTGGGCGGCTATGGCATGCCAGGTATGGGTTCTGGGCCTGAGCCTTTCGGTGACCCATACGCCTCCATGGGCAACCAGGACTTGTCAGCTGGACCAGGTCCAGGCATGCAGATGGGCGCACCAGGTGGCATGGGTGGAGGAATGGGCGAGATGGGCGGTATGGGCGCTGGCGGAAATCCTTACGCTAATCTGATGGGTAGCGGACCGCAGTACCAGAGCGGACCAAACTCCGCCTACTCTAATCAGATGCCCATCTACGGGGCGGGTCAGGCGGGCGGATACCACGGCGGAGCGATGCCGCAAATGCCCGCTCCGCAGATGCCTGTTCAACAGCCGAACATGCAGCAACCGTCCGGAGTTTGGAATGGCGGAGCTCCTCAGGGAGGGCAACAAGTCTTTTCTAACAACAACCAGAACCAACAGTTTTCTCAGAGTAGTGTTCGTCAGCAAGGGAACAACGCCAGGGTGTCAGGATCGGCTTTCGCCTCGTCGATTCCAGGCGGTGGTCAGGTAGTCAATCAAGACCAACACGATGATCAATCAAGCGAACAAGACATCATCGACTCCACTTCTTCGTTGGACAAGAACCAGCCTTTCAGCGAAGACAGGACCGGTGGAAGCAGTCGTTTCTTCGAGAACATCATCATCATTCAGTATGACGCTAACATTCAGGAAGTGTGGGATGTGGCCAAGGCGCTGCGATGCGAGTGGCATGATAACTACCACAAGACCGTAGCCTATAAACCTTTCCAGGTGGATTCACTGGAAGTCGTGCCTGCGACGTTTGCTGGTGACAACGTCGGAGTCTGGATGACCGTCCAACAAGGTATCACTACCTCTCGTAGACTGAGAAAGCAAACTAGCATCTTCGTAGTAGTCCGAAACAAATGGCGGAACAAAACATAGCCGAGAGCTCGGCAAAACAAGCTCGACCAGATCGTTTTCCCAACTGGCGCACATTGTCTGTCATGTTGGCTGGACGCATACACCACTTTGGAAACGATCTTACCGAGTTGGTTTGCCAAGTCCATAAATACAAAAATGGCGGAAATGACATTGCAGTTTTCGTTTATAGCGAATATTTGGCCCGAATGTCAAAGACGAATGGTCTCCACTTCTCTCTCAACCTCACTGTTCGTCCTTGTTTACAGGCAAAGGACCTTACGCACCGGAAGTGAACGGTATCGTCCGCATCGGCGAGTACCTCACTCTGGCCATCGGTATCCAAGACAAGACGAAAAAGTTTGACATGCGAGTAGTCAACTGTTTCGCCAGCGACGGAAACCGGCCCGCCATCCAGCTGGTGGACGAGTACGGCTGTGTTACACGCCCCAAGATCATGTCGGACATTGCCAAAGTGACCAACTACGGAGACCAAGCTAGCGTGGTCGCTTACGCCTACTTCCAGGCCTTCAAGTTCCCCGACTCTGTCGACGTTCACCTGGAGTGCAGTGTGGAGATCTGCAAGTTCGGCTGTGCCAAGCAGTGTTACAATAAGATGTTGGGTCTTGGCGATGGAAGATCGAGTGGAGCTGCGGTGGCCTCCGTCTCTTCGGATGTCCGGCTTGGAAGCGTCCTCGGCTCGCGCGGACAACAGTAAGAAACTCTCCTATAATTGGACAAATAGAAAGTTGGGCAATGAAGCTCGACAAGACCGTTTTACCCAATGGCGCACGATTACAGTGCTGTAGGCTGAAGGCTTGCGCCACTTGAGCACACGACCGTGACGAGTTTGCGCCACTTTGCTTTGGCAAGTGGCGCACGTTTCCAGTGCAACTGGTCGACAGCGTGCGCCACTTGGAGAGACCATATTGTGGACGTTCGTTATCGAGTTCACAAGTATTTTTTCTCTGACGTGTTATGGTTTCTCAGGGGAAGGAAAGTAGACGTTAGCTCGTCGAGTTTCTCGGACGATTCGTCCGATTCGTCCGATTCCGCCTCGTCCTTCCGGTCAAGTTCAGCCTCGGCCTCCGGAAAGAACGCCGGAGTCCTCAACGTAGTTTCCTCCATGAGCAAGTCCAAGTCTGGTTCGTCGAGCTCCTCTGACAGCGTGGAGGATAACGTGGGCTCTGTCAGCTCAAGGATCCGCGACTCGTTGAGCAATGGCAAGTTGGTCATCAAGATGGCCACTTCGGCACCGACTTCGTCTGCTGGAGCAGGTCAGTTGCTTTCACTCTTGGTGAATAAGTATTACCAATAGTTCCATTCGATCAGAGAAGGTTTTTGGATTTTTTTTGTGTGAGAATTTTTATTTGAATTGCCTCGATTTTAATCCGCAAGAAGGGCCTATGAGCGTCTTTTTACGGTCTCTTATGGTTACAAGCCCAATCGTTTCCGTCTCTTTTAACCGTTTCCCCTCTTTGCAGCTTTATACAACGCAATGGGCTCCGATGACGACGATGAACCCATCACCAAAGCCACCACAAAACGAACAACCCACGCCAAGAGAGTCCCTTCGGACGACGATGACACGGCCTACCGTCGAAAGCGAGACACTTCCGACAAAGATAGCCAACAGAACGTGGGTATGAAGCGGACTATCCGCGTCGTCGCACCCGGCGACCTGTCCTTCATGGAGGGTAACCGCAACAACACGGTGGTCTACTCCAACGCTCAGCGTATCGGCGACGACAACGCCGTCTGCATCTCCCCACCCAGCTTCGTGGCCGGCATCGTCGTCCTGCTGGCCCTGTTAGTCCTGACAACGTTGACGGCGGTTATTCTGTGCATGAGATTGAGGTCGCTGGACAGGGTGTCGAATAAGCTAAAAGATATGGACATGGAGTATATCAAGCATACCATGTGAGAGAGAGAGAGAGAGAGAGGAAAGAGAAGCGGGTTGCCAAACAGTTCTTTCAATGTTCACTTCCTTCTGCTTTTTCTTTTTCCAATTTATGTTTGTTCTTCAGGGAAAAAAATATGGCGCTGGCTGCCACTCTTTATTTTCCTTTCTGCAGAAAACAAGCTTTGCTGTTGTAGAATAATCACAGGTTGTTGTGTTATATTGTGAGAAAAGAGCGGTAAGGCCAATTTTTCTGGCTGCTGGTTAAAGACTGTAACACAACGGAGAAATTAACAAAGAACTCAAGCTAAAATCGCAGAAATGCCTCCTTGTTGTGCTTTGACTCTTTAGACGGCAGTTTCGCCGTGAGGCAGAGGGCTTCCGGGCTCGTAGTAAGGCCCGTCTTCCACCACACCTTGCTCTTCCCTGCGCTTGTCTTTGGAAGTGTCACCAGAATTCAGCACCAGGAAGCTCAGAATGTCCGACAAGGAAACCATCCCGACGACACGCTCTTCGGAGAGCACAATCACACGGTGGACCTAAAATGAACACTGACCATTGATAAAAACGATTCCTGCCGAAAGACAGACGGCTTTTGTTGGGACACTTACGTCACTCTTCATGATGATCTCGAGAACTGTCGACAACTGATCGTCCAGATCACATGTACAGACTTCTTCTGTCCACTACAACCATCAAATAAACCATCAAACAAATTTCCACAATCTCCATGATGGTAGACAAGGAAAAAGATGCCTTACTTGGAGCTCGCTCCTTTCCAGAAGAGCCTGATGAACCGTCTTGGTTGACATACCGTATGTCTTGTTAGCCGCCAAGTTCTAAGAACAAATGGCAGCTTGGATCATAAACTCGACAAGATCGTTCTCTCAAGCGGCGCACATTTTCAGTGAAAGTGCATGGTGGCGCGCGCCACTTGGAAAAACAATCTTATCAAGTTTGTCTGCGCGGCTGCGAATATCCGTCAAAAGACGAACCGGATTTTCTGGAATGCGCCAACTAGGTTGAACTATGTTAGAATTACCATCACATCATATTTGGCATAGACATCCAAGAGCTTTCCGCTATTATCGACCACGGGCAAGGCTGAGACATGGCTTCGGCCAAACTTCCTCAGGACTTCCGACAGCGAAGTTTCCGGGAGAACCTACCGGTATCGTCAAAATATCATCAAAGAAGGGCAACAGTCTGAAAGTACGGGCTTACCGTTTCAAGGTTGGAGTAGGTGCCCATCCACGGTCGGAGATTTCTCAGCGTACGATGAAGGATGTCCGGTAGCAAGAGCTTGGAAGCCAAGCCATCGAGGAGCTGGGCTTCGTGTCCTTGGCTGAAGTGGATCCACTGACCAAGCTATTATTACATTCACAAGTGCTGCTGTGAACAAGCATCAATACAAGGAGACTTACATAAGCCAGCAGGAAGGAGAGAATCCTCTTGTGGGTGAGAATGTACAACAGGTTGCCGGTTTGAGGATCCATCACCGGAAGACGGTGCACGTGGTTTCTTACCAGTGACTCCACGGCTTCTCGGATTCTGGAACATAGCGCCTTACATAAAACGATCATGTCACGCATATGCGACGCTAGAAAAACAGCACGGACAGGATCGTTGTGTCAAACGGCGCGCAGTTCCGGCCAGTCACAATGTAAACATGCGCCACTGGAGAGAACAGTCTTGTCGAGTTGTTCGCCAGGCTCCCTTAGATTTGCCACCGGAATGTTTCGCGCGTTTTCACTTACGAAGTCTCAGGACAGATCGAGATGAGCTGTCGCCGTTCATGGCCGAGTAGTTCTCGCCAAGATTGGACAGTCGATTGCTCCATGAGTTGGTCCAGCTCTTCCTGCAGAGCAGAAACCTGACTTCGTAAACGTACGTTACCCATCTGTGTGAAAAAATCATCCAAAACTCACGTACCGAACTGAGTTCTCGGTTCTTCAGTAGAACGGCGATGAAGTCCGTGACGGTGAGCATACCTGGAAGAGAACGATTATAAGAAACTAAACAACCGGAAGCACAGCCTCGGCTTGCGGTCTTACCAACGAAGGCATTCTTTTCATTGTCCCAAACTGGAGCAGCCCGAATTCCTGCATTAAGATCCATCTGAATATTTCTTGAGAAGAAGATTCAGAACAAAGTGCATGAGAAATGTACGTACCATTGAACACCAACGCGTAGAAGGCCTTCTTGACGCACAGCTCGTTATGGAAGACGATCAGCCTGGTGCTGGTGGGAATTATGTCATAGCACGAATGCGCCTCGGCGAACTTGAAGAACACGCTGGAATATTCTAGGTCTATAATGCGGAAAACGACCATAGGACCATGTACAGAGGAAAAACAAATTTCACCACACATGAGCAAGAAATGTTCGACAAGATTGTTTTCTCAAGCGGCGCACGCCGCTAGCCAATGCAACTTGTAAAGTGCGCCACTTGGAAAATCGGCCTTGCTGAGTCTACACGCTTCCCTAAAGTGGCGCGACTTTGCGGTCTTATCAGCTAGAAGCATGCGCTTCTTGGGAAAAAACGATTCTGTTAGATTTGCTCGCCTGGGCCAAATATTCGAACTTACGCCGTTCGTTCCCGGCAACTCCGTCGTACGTATATTCGCTGTCTTCCACGGGGTACTATGAAAGAGAAACAGGTACTTTCGCAAAATACAAGCCGGATTCTCGGAAAGAAATGAATTTCGATACCGATAGGCTTACCGAGCAAACCTTTCCTTCGGAATTTCGGTAAATCACCTTCAGGTGATGAGGAGATCGCTCCGAACTGGCGTCAGACAAAGAAAAGTTGGTGCTCGTACTGTCCCATGTCCTGTTCTGTGAGACATCGACATCTCCGGACGGCTCGTTGCTGGTCGTTCGATAGAGGTTGCTCGTCCGCTTCTTCCCAACCGTCGAGCTGTTTTCCAGCGTCGTGGCTGGAAACGTGAAGCGCCGCGACATCCCACCCTGTCGGCATCACATCCGCTTGCTCATCTTGGTACCCCGTCTGTCCTTCAGTCCCGCACTCGCGACTTTGACCTGGCAAACCTGCAAAATACAAAATTCGCAACTTGCAACTTGCAATGATGCAGAAGCAGGGCGAAAACACGGCTGCAAACTACAGCAACATGTAAAAATGGGCGGCGCAGCGAGGCTGCTTTCGATGAGTTCGATCGTTCGATCAACTGTAACCGCTTCGCCATTCGATTTCCAACGCTCCCTTTGTGTCAGAACCGAAGGAACTGGCAGAACCAAACCAGGTGCCAAACAGGGCGGGGCCAGAAAACCCAAACACATGCGCACGAATCACAACTTTTAGTCCTCATAGGTACGTCCTGAATCGCCCTTTTCGACTTTATGGTGGTCTTTGTGGAACCGCTAGAACACCCAGGAACGGTTGCGCTTGCGGAGGCGAAGTTTTTTGGCGAAAAGACTTTTCCGTAGAAAGCTGTTAAGCTGTTCAATCAAGCCGGTAGACCACCCTTCTAAGGTTCCGATACAAGTTCCCTTTCTTACCTTTTGACGATTCTCCCGGGGGAGACAAAGATGTCCGACGAATCGTTTAACCTAGAGTACGAAGCAGCTGGACAGTCGCATATCGAAGAAGTCCAGGATGATCTGGAGGAGAAAGTCGGAGAAGGTAAATCCTTGAAATTTTCAGATGACTGACATGGTGCTGAATGCTGATGCTTTCCTTGCCTTGCAGGCGGAGAAAACGATGAGGAGAGTGCCGAGCCCGAATACGAAGTCGAGCGCATTTTGAGTCGCCGTCTTGTTGGGAAGCGGAAGACTGAGGAATACTTGGTCCGGTGGAAGGGATACGAAAGCGAAGACGACACCTGGGAGCCGAAAGAATCGTTAGATTGTCCAGATTTACTGAAGGCATTCCTCAAGGAACAAGCAGAGGCCTCAGGTGAGTGACCGTGAGTCGGTAGAGAGTAGAAGCGGATGATGGCAGTGCTCGAAAATGGACGAGAACATACGTAAACGGGTACTGATGTTGCTGTTTCGTTTTCGAGACCGCTTGACTTGATTGGCTTATTGCTGTGGGCTGATTTGCGTAGAGTTGCAGTAGTGTGTCCCTACGCCGCAATCAAATCAAACACTGAGCGATATGTTCAATCAAGGAATTGATTGGAATCCAGAAATTCGGAGATGTTCGAACGTGTTTTGTTTCGTTGAAATTCGCTCAGGCTTAGTAACCGATCCTTTTGGTAACCGATCCCCTGGTGTTTGCAGACGGTGAAAGGGAGGAAGAGGAGGACGAGAAGACTGACGATGACGTTGAAAACGCAGAAGAAGTTCCAGAAGGGAAATACGCGGTGGAGGGCATTCTCGATCGGCGAGTGCTGCCTAAGCTTGGTCGTCGTCGAAGCGCGGTGGTCGAATACCAAATCAAATGGAAAGGTAACCGCTTCACCGTTCTGCAAGATGTTTTGATACTATTCATGATCGGTTTGAAACTATACAGATTACGACGAGACCACATGGGAGCCCGAGAAGAACCTGAACTGCGGGCAGTTACTGGAACGCTTCGCCAAAGACCATCCAGATTTGATGGCTGGTACGCCTTTGTTCTTTTGTTGTTGCAACCCTTTGACCTTTTGTGTTGTTTGTTCTTGCCGTTTTGTGTAGATTTGGCAGTGATGGTCAAAAATCCGGCTCGCCGTAGTCGAGCCTCGAATGGAACGATCAAGAAAGCCGCCGGTTCAGCCAAGAGAACGGAAACGGCTAACTCGCGCAGATCATCAAGGAAGGCACCTTATACCAACAGAAACTCCACTCGGACGGCACAGGCTGCCCGACCACGCCAGCGAGTTCTCCAGAGAAACTCAGACGCGCGGCAAGAAGGTACATTTTGCAGCTCCGTTTTACAGCTTTGAGATTAGTGTTGTACATCCAGCAAGAAGCTCTTTTGAAGAAGGCTGAAGAAAATCAGTCAGAACTCGGAACTGTGGCGTACTCGTACAGTTGCACTCGAAGTCTCGAACGGTTAAAAGCGGATGCCGTCTGTGCCGCTTCTGGTGGTAAACCAGCGGGCGCTGGCGGTAACGCATGAGCCGTTATCGTGAGTAGGAGTTACGCCGACTGATGGGGATAGTCGTACGACTTGCACCTACTGGGCTGTCAGTAATACAGTCCGGTCGCTCAAGAAGTGGACACCATTTTTCGAAAATCAAAGCAAACACAAGGGTGCTCGCCATAAGCACTTTTGATTGACTGTTCGTTCGTTCACGCAACAGAAGCAGCCTGTTGCATTCACTTTTTGTTCTCTGTCCAAAGTTCCAAACCTTGTCCTTCTTATCGCACCGAGTCTTCATCAGACAAGCATCGGACATTGGGATTGTGAAAGGATGGTCAGAGGTTGACGGCTTGACTATACAGAATTGCTTCGGAAATTTAAGACTTCTCACATAGTGGAAAAGAAGTAGTTGATTTTCTCTCACATTGATTGTTGGTAGACTCTTGACGTCACCTCCTTCTGTTTTTGGCAAGCTTTACGGTAAATGTTTGACTCGTGAAGAATAAAAATGGAAGAAGGATGTCGACTTCTCGAGCGACCGGACTGTATATTGTTCCGCCCAGCTTCTTTCAATTTTTCACTTCCGCGCAGCTTCTTCCAGTTTCACAGATGATTACAAGGAAGCGTCTGACGCCGAGAATGTTCAGGAAGAAGACGATAATGACGAGGTGAAAGAGCAGCAAGGCAGTGACACAGATGGCGATAACGAGGAGCCTTGCGAGTACGAAGTGGAAGAGGTGGTGGGTCGCCGGGAACGTGGTGCTAACCGGATGGTCGAGTACTGCCTGAAGTGGAAGAACTACAGGAAGACTAGCTGGGAGAAGGAGGAGAACCTGACGCATTGCATTGACTTGTTGCGTGAGTATGAGAAGGCTCGAAAAGAGAAAGGCATCAAGAACGACGATGACAATGATGGAGGTGGTGACGAGGACGACGAAGGCTACAGCCCGCCTCGGTCAGCTCGTCGTAAAGTTCCAGCCCGAAAGCAAGTCGGTGGAAGGCCACCGGTGAAGAAGCGAATGGCCACTACGCCAAACAAGGCAAGCTGTTGAAGGCAAACTTAATCGACAAAGTTGTTTTTCCAAGTGGCGCATACTGTCAGCCAATTTCACTGTAAACGTGCCTTTCTTGGGAGAATAGTTTTGTAGATTTCGTTTCCCCAAGTCAAAAGTTGAGTTAGGTGGAAACGTTCCCGTAATTAATGATTAATGTTCGGTTGAAGGTGGCGAAGGGAGTGCCCCGCAAGTCCGTTAGAAGACCAGCCAAGAAGGAGGCTGAAGAGGCTAGTGGAACTCTGTCCGAGTTCCTGACGGACTTTCGGGGTCAGCCGTTGCAGAAGGACAACGAGGCTGGTCCGTCAACGTCGAAACGGACTTCTCGATCGGCAGCGCGATCCACCTCTCGGGGAGCCTCACAGAATACTGCCAAGAAGCGAAAGACATACGATGAGCTGGGCAGCGCCGAAACGTCCAGTGCTGTCTATTCCAAAGGTGAGTCTTTCACTCTTTCTCCATGCTGGAATAAGTAAAACAGAGAACATCAACGAAGTCGACAAGATCGTTTTCACAAGGCACACGCTTCCATCCAACAAGAATGAAGGCGTGCGCCACTTGGCGAGATGGTCTTTTACGAGATTTGTTTTTGTTACCAAGTGGCGCACTTTCTCGGTATGATTGGATAGTGGAAGAAGAACGATCGTGTCGAGGCTGTTTGGTTAGCTCATAAACGTCAGCATTATATTTTCTGGTTGTTTTCAGTGCTTCCGGTTTTCCTGATGAAAGGCAGCAGAGTTCTGTCCAGGCGAAGCTGGAAGTTCATGCCGACGGACGTGGATGACTGGTCGTTCCTGGATGTCAAGAATTTCGCTGACGAGGAGGAAGCCGTGCGCGTCTTGGGCAAGGGGAACTTTGATGGCTTTGATGAAACCTTCTACATCATCGTTCAAGGTGCGGCTCCCAATCTGTACATGGGCGTTACAAGCAGGTTCTTGGAGCGTGAGTTTCCCAACACGTTCAAGCACCATCAAGAAGTGGGAACCTTTGAGGATGATGACGAGAACGACAAAGTATGGTAAAGCTCCGCACTTCGACTCGTTCTTTTTCTTACAATGTTCGTTGTTTTCAGGACGAAGGAGATCACACCCAGAACAGTTCGGATATTTCAGTGAGCTTTGCTCTCTCTCGGTAAATTGGCTTGTTACTGATGAGTTTATTCTATTTCAGATGGAGTAAATCCGCGGTGGATTTGGAACTTGAAAGATTCTTCTTTTTTTCGCAATAAATTCTTTTGTACGAGTACACGTGGCCGACTCCTTTGTTTGTGCGGTGGTTTTCGGAGCGTTTTTGGTACATTTTTTCCATCTTCTTTAAATTTTTAGACTTGAGTAGTTTGCAGCAAACTCCTGTTTCTGAAAATAGTGGGGTGGCTTGACAAGCTGACGAATCTAGCTACTCTTTTCTCTCCTTGTTCCCGGCAGTGGGTCTGTTCGATAAAACAATGTCTTCCTAGTTACACTGGGTTTGTTTCCCGTCAAAGTCAGTCAGGTTTTCAGTTTGTTTTTTTCGTGGTTTAGCAACGTGATCAGTTCTCTTCCGCGCACTTGAGTTGGACAGCCCCACACCGTGAGGTAACCCTACCCTGATTTACATGCGCAAGACGTCGTGGACCCCACCGGAAAACAGTGCCCCAAGTATGACGTCAGTGCGCAACAAGTCTGTGAACTTGAAAACAAATGTCTGACGTCAGGATACTCGTAACAAAGGCAATCAGCTGTTGCTCGTTGATCAGCTGATTTTTTGCTGGATGCGATCTACTTTCCTTTCGTTAGTCGTTACATTGCTTTCCCCTCAACCTTTTTTTCAGGCTTCACAATATTTCCACTGCGTACTCCCTGCTTTGTTTCTCAACATTTAGGTTGACTAGAGGCACAAGAGTCAAGAGGACCATGTGATTCAGGAGGGCTCCGTCGTGGATGGATCATGGCTCTACTTCGAAGATCTGGAGATGGAACGAAAAATGAGCCTTCTTCTGCAGCATCCGCGCGTGAACTACCCGTCTTCACCTTCCCCAACTCCCTGGCTTTCTATGCAGATGACAAGGATACGCTAAGACAGATTATGACAGTCTACAATCCCTACGAGTTCCCCATCAAATTCAGAGGTAATTTTGGGTAAAGTCGTTTCTGTGCGAAGTTCACTCTCTTTGACGAACTTTTTCTTTACAGTGTACTCCACAGCTCCGAAAACGTACAGTGTAACAGATTCACAAGGAACAGTCAAGCCCGGATTTTGCTCAGACATGTAGGGAAGGCTCATGAAGCCACGGAATTTTCAACGATTATTTTCCCCGTTCAAATTCGAAGTTCAAAGTGAATTTTATCTTTCAGTGTCGTTCGTCACAACGCAACAGGACCTCCGAAGTACGGTCATCCAGAGAAGTTTCGAATTCAGATTTACGACTCGTTGGGGAGTGGCTTGAAAGACGACTCGTTCGGGGGTTTGCTGGGAAGGAAAGACATCGAAGCAACGCTGTATGAAAGACGACCCATCTCGACCTCAAGTGACGCTTCGCATTCTGAACGCGAAGAAGATGGAACTTTCACACGTCTTGCCGGTAACACTTCCAGCACTACTTATCCAAGAGATACTCCCAGCGCTGAATGGAATCCTGGTCGTCGAAGCCAGACCTTCAATCCTCCTGGTGAGAACCTATGTTCAAAATACTGTTTCACCTTCCATCACTTTAGTAAGGTCATATGACATGGCATGACACATGTTACACTACGCAACGTTGTCGCGCAACTTCATCTGGGCAAGCTGGTAATTTATGCTTGCCCTGCTCCGGTGTGCTTGACGCGCGGCTTGAAGTGGGCAAGTGGGCGTTTCAAGCCTGGCGTACGCAGCCTGCTTGGCGCATATTTACTAGGTTCAACCGCGCGGGTTTGCATAGGAGTGATACGACCAGTCAAGCCGTTTTGATGTTGTGGGTTTTTCGTGCAGCCCAGTTTGCTCCTCCAAGTCCGGTGATACTCCTCGTCGCCCTGTTATGCGTCGTGGTACTGTGTCTTCCGACGGAAAACACCACTATCCACTCTCAACTTCCGGTTTACCTGCATCTCAGCATCAACCAAAAACTCGTTGCGGCCTACATTCTCGGTAAGTCACCTCCGCTTGCTCCTTTAACGCATTTCTCTGCTGCTGGAAAATGTCCTTTTTCTGTCCTCTGTTAGGCCTCATTACAATGGTGATTCTAAGAGCATGACTTGTCCTAATCCTGATGAAGCTCTCGTTCCTCAGACCAATTTACAAAAGTGCCCCTTCTTCCCGCTCAACGATTCTAGAGTTTCCTCCTCGACCTCCCCAGTCGTCCACAGTCCTTCTTAAGTTTTTTCCTGCGGATATTTTGTCGATTTGTACAGTTCAAACTCAGGAGACTTACAGAGTTACCCTTTGTGTTTAAAAAATAATAACAACATTATTGTTATTTTTCAAACTTTCAAAGGTTTATACAGTGAATAAATAACGAGAAAGGATGATCGCAGAAAAGCTGCGATGGACATAAAAAACACACACTTCCGTTTCATTTCGAACACAAACAGAAATCAATCAAAGGTCGGAAGGAAAAACAACGCATTTCCAAAATTTCAAAACAAGAAAATAGAGGTACATAATCAACAAGAGAAACGACAAGAAGGAGCCTTTCTGGGTCCAGCCCTTGGAAAACAATGGCACACACCAGTAATAATAAAAGTAGTTGTCAAAATTCAAAGATAATAAAAATCTGCCTTTTGGGCATACTTTGTCTTTTGGACGTTTTACTTTCCTGTCATGGAATCCCTTCTCTCATATGCGTTCTTTGGAGGGTACCCAAGCTTTCTCTGCGCTTTCCCGCTTGATGATGTCTTTGACGCGCGAGTAGATCTCTTCGGGAGTGTCGCCAGTGACGACGGCTGTGAAGCAGTGGCCAAACTCCTTTTCCAGTTTGGCGCACTTGTCGAAGCTGCGCTGAGCTTCCACCTCAGTCATTCTTCTGCTCATTTCCAGGATGGAGTCCACCGACTTTGGCTTGATGTAGATCACAATGGGGAAGAGGTTGTTGGCGCGCAGGCGACGGACGGCGGCTCCACTCACGTCCAAGACACAGTGCTTTCCCTGTCCAAGAAAATTCACGTTAAAAATCCGAATTTTCGGCCGAATTCACACCTCAATTTTTACTATTCTCGAAAAACTCATCCGCGAACTTTTCATATGATAGCGAACAACTCACCGGTCGACAAACAAGCCCTACGACATTGTTTTACCATGTGGTGCACGTTTCGGTATTGCTGGCTGAAAGCGTGCGCCACTTGGAATGACGATCTTGTCCAGTTTGATCGTCTTTCCAAAATGGCGCACCTATCCATCAGTACTGGCTGATAGCATGCGCCACTCGGAAAAACATTCTTGCCGAGTTTGTTTGCCGAGCTTCCACGTCGAATTTCGAAAGTTCACAACGTTAGGTACCTGTTCAGCGACTTCCTTGACGGCGGCCACACTCGTGCCGTACAAGTTATCACTAAACTGTCCGGCTTCGATGAAGAGACCAGCTTGAATGTCGCGCTCCATCTGCTCGCGAGATTCCACAAAATGGTAATCGCGGCCGGAAACTGCAGAATGAGGAGAAAAATAATAAAGTCTTTACCACGCTAGTTGGGTTCGCGCGTTCAGAAAGCCCGGCCAAAAGACTGTGACTAGGGCAGCGACTTACCTTCGTTCTCGCGTCTGAACCTTGTGGTATGAGGCACACAGGAAGCAAAGGTATCAGGGAACTCTGCTATCAGGTCGTCGCTAATCCGATCCTTCAGCGGTCCCATCACTATGACAGGCCGAACGTACCTGAGACGTTCAAAGGCAACAGGCTCATACGAATGTATCGTCTCTTCCGGTCCTACAAAGCAAAACAACGTTACAGATAAAGTCAAACGAAAACCATCCCAATCGTGATAGAGACAAAAATCCATGCTTTTCTCACGTTGCAGCCCATTGACGCAACGTAAGAAAAGCGTGTTCTGAAGATGGTTTCTACGGCTGGGAAACATCTGATTGGAACTTACGGTCCGATTCGCTCGTGTCATCTCCGCTATGTTCCTTCCCGCCTTTGAAGAAGGTAAACTTTTTGGCGCCGTTCTTATCTTTGTCCTTTTCCTTCTTCTTCCCAGTGAACCTGTCGAGAGTGCTTGTGCTGGCTGATTTGTTGTGCGAGTCGTTAGGTTCGAATTTGACGGATTTGAGGCGAGCGCGTTCTTTCCTTTCATATCTGAGATTGAAATCACATGCAAATGAGACAGAAGGACGATTGATTGTGTCAGAGGACAGATGGTGACGTACCTCTGTCTTGAGGGAATAATTCCCAGGCCTTCCTCGACACCATCAGCGTTAATCCTCTTGGCCTGCCACCATTCATCGTCGCTGGCGTTCGTCACATGCAAAACGTCGCCGATGCAGAACGGCAATCCGCGACTTGGTAAGCCGCTGTCTTTCGACGGATCGTAATCGAATTGAGCTCTGCAAACACAGACGGAAATTAGTTGCAAATCACATAACTTTAAAAGCAGCGCATGGGAAACTCAGTAGACAAACTCGACAAGACCATTTTCCAAGTGGCGCACACTTCCAGCCGAAAGCGCCGTGACAGTACGCTACTTGAGAAAACAATTCCATCAAGTTTGTGTTTTCAAGTGGGGCACACTTCTATCCAGTAATACCGAGAAAGTGCGCCACTTGGGAAAGCAATCCAGCTTGACCAGATCGTTTTCCAAGTGGCTCACGCTTCCAGCCAACAATAAAAAAAGTTTGCGCCACTCGGGAAAAAGTTTTTGCCGAGCTCGTCGAGTTTCGAAACGGAGCTATGAAATCACGGACAAGCACCAGATGCACTTCAACCAATTTAAAATCCGAAACATGGAGATGCGCCTACCTGACGTAGAGTGTGCGCTTCATGGAAGGACGAAGACTTCCGGTGCTGGCATTGATCATTCTCTCCTTAATTTCCTGGATCTTATCCTCGAATATCTGATATTCTGCAAGGAATCAAAAACTACTTATTAGAATCGACTTCTCATCGAAAGATGACCGAAAATCCGGCTCAACATAACAGGGTTAGACTAAAGCCTGGTCTATCGCGAAACTGACCGGTTATTCCGGCAGATGACGTAAAATAATAATAATTATCAGTAAGTATTCAAGCCGCTCATGTTTCGCACTGGTAATAAATGGGTCAAAACGCTTGTAGAGCTGCTCAAAAATGCACGACCAAACCACAACTTGTACCAGATACACGTGATTCCACACTAAAGGACCATCAAACATTTTCGTAGAAACATACCGCAATGAATTATAATCAACAATCATCCTCCCGAAAATTTTCCTGCCAATTCCTCAAAGGCACTATCCAAACCTGGAAACTTCATTTCAACGAAGGTCTGGCTGTCAGAATATCACAGCAAGCAACTGAATACAAGGCTGCAGATTCGGGTGTCTCAGTATCCCCACTTCCTGCTTCGCATCGAAAAGGACGTCAAGCAAAATGCTCGGAATGAAGTGATGATCTCTTCATTTTGCACTTGTAAAAGCGAAGAGATCAGCTCGTTGAATCAATAGAAAGCATCCTTGCACATTCATTTACGGCGTAATTAAATTACGAGGGATGCATAATGCAATCTTGGTAAACGGCCCGAACGTCGAGCATTCACTCAACATGCCCTGTAAATCATCGCTTCTCGTACAGTGTAGTCATCCTCAATGCTTTATGCATCGACCACTGTCTTCCTTCCTCACCACGGTGGCACTGACAAACATTAAACTTCACTACTGTGCACTAAACTCAAGCTGTATGCAACTTCCGTGAGTGAACCGCGCTGTCAAACGCGCAAATACCGCCCCGGTCCGAAACCCCACGGACTAGTCATGCTTTTCCACGTCATACTCTCATGTTATCGCACTTCATCATTACGAGGCGAAAGCATGGTTTTCGGGTCAGACTTCCCACCGGGTGCCTAGCAGAGCAAAGCGAAAGTGGTATTAACAGCTGGAGGGGATTGTTTGCTGCGTCTAGCTTTTGAAGATTGTCGCTTCCATTGGGCAGATTGTTTACGTAATACGCCAGAGAGACTCCTCACCAAAGTTGACTTCCATTTCATCTCAACTGTCTGTCGGCAGCCCGCGTCACACTTGCCTTCACCCGATATTACATCCTCATTCAAAAATTTCCCAGTGCATTTTTCGATGCTCTTTCCTCCAGACATGCGCCACTGATGACTCCGATATCGATCTCACTACTTCAACTCCCTTTATGCTTCTTGATGAGCACAGGGCCGTGGCAAACTCCTCGCACACTCTTCCTCTCAAGTTCGAACTGCAAATTCTAACCCACACTTTCTTCGTCTGCGCAAGTCATTAGTAGTCTCACGCTTTTAGAGAGCTTAACCTTATGACACCATGTCCATGCGCGAGATCGTCGAGATCATTTTCCCCCAAGTGGCGCACACTGCCAGTTAACACCAACCGCGTGCACCATTTGAAAACATGATCCTGACGAATATGTTTTTCCAAGTGGCGCGCTTTGTCTCTGTCTTAGTATAATAGCCGGCGCCACTTTGAAATACAGTCTTGTGGAGTAATGAGTCCCTGGCCTGTGTCCCAGTCCGCTTTTTACTGGGGCCAACACAGTTCACTGCGCTTTGATCCTATACGTCGCTCAAGCCTAACCCTACCGCACAAGCTACAATGAGGAGTTGGATAGACTTACCTTCCGGTCGATACTGCGCCACAATAGTCACCAGGTTCCCCGCTCCTTTCAAGGCTTCGGCGGCATCCTGCAAAAGAAGCAGCCTAGTCTTCACTTCTTCCTCGAAACTCGACTGTAACCCTACAAGTTAACGACGAGGAAGCCAAGAAGAAAAACACAATCATGTGTACCTCGTGCGAAGCGTGCTTGATGTTGATTCCATTGACGCTGATAATTCGATCACCTGGAAGGGAAAAAAGGTCTCTTCGTTCAGCTCTCTGACAACAGAAGTCATCACGAGCGACTTTTGACAAACTGTACTCTGGAAAAAAGAGGCAAAGAAAGGATAAAGGTACCTCGTTTCAGCTGTCCATTGAGGTCGCAACTTCCGCCTGGGATAATGTAGGAGATGTAGATGCCTTCCCCTTCCTCTCCCCCGACGATATTAAACCCTAGACCGCCCGGACCTTTCGTCAACACGACAGTTCGAAGCTCCCTGCAACACAGAACAATATTCCCATGATACCTATCGAAAAGAAAACACTTTGGCAAGATTCCCCCAGTAGACGGGTAACACCGGATGGTTTTTCGAAGTGGCGCATAGGCTGAGCCAAAATTAATGAAACTTTCCGCCACTTGAAATAACAATCTCTATCAATTTATTTACCCACGTCCCAATTCTTTCTGACGTTTTTCCATCTAATGTTCATTTCGGATAATTGGAATCCGATTTTTGTTTCCGATTTATAGAAAGATAACCAAATTATTTTTCCAGATTTTATCACCTGGAAGGTTCTCCTTGGTCCTCGTTGGAGTCGGTGGAGGCGACCGGTGCTTTGTAGACGGGCATCTCGGTGGTGTCGCTTCGTTCGCTCCTGGTTCCCGGTGTAGGACTTCGTTCGTTACGGCCTCGTTGAGCAGGTGAATCGAAGGCAAAGTTGCTGGAGGAGGGATAGCGTTGAGCAGGCGAGTCGCGACGGATAGGACCATCGAGTCCATCCGCGAGGCCACTATGTGCCACCAAGGACGGTGTGGAGCTGCTGACGATCCCTTCGCTCCACGATTCCGGAAGGGTGGCGGCACGCTCGACATGCAGCGTCACCGTCTCTCCGGTCGACTTTAGGACGTTGACGGCAAAGTCATGCTGACAGTTCCGCACGTCGGTTTCTCCTACCTGTCAAATTCACAACAATAAACATCAGAATTCGCTTTACTGCTCAGAGACATGTTCCCCGAATCTCCGAAGGAATTCCCTTGCAAGAAAGCCATTGGGGAGCTCGGCAGACAAACTCGCTTAGATAATTTTCTCCAGTGGCGCAAGTTTTCAGCGTTTCTGGTTGACAGCCTGCGCCACTTGAAGAAAACAATCTTCTCGAGCTTGTTTGCCTACTGTGAGTCCCACCTGAAAACTACTGGACTTCTGCACGATCGTTTAGAGACGCACTGATAAAGACAAGCTACTTCTGTCTTCGCCGAAAGCAATCAACAGAACTTCCGGCAGAAATACGGCCGGTGAAATCGCTGAAGGTGATTTCCCCCGAAGACGCATAAACAACAATCAAAAGAATAATGTCCAGAATGACGTTCGGCAACTCGCGAAACGCCAAAGCTCGAGAAATAAAATGAAATTTTACAGCCAATTTTGAGAACTGTCGCGCGGAATGATTTCTCGGTAGGAAATATTTGGAATGGAAAATGTGCGAGGAAGTGTCGAGTGAAAGATTTACTCACCGCCAGAATTTTGTCCTCGACCTGTAGTCTGCCATCTACCCAAGCAGCTCCGCCTTCGACAATCTTGGTGATAAAAATGCCATTATCGCCCAGGACGTGCTGATTACCAATTCCACCAGCAATGCTAATACCCAAACCTAAACACCAACAAGCAAACCAACCTTTAACCCTTTCACCAACAAGTGCAAACAGCCAATTTGTTCCACCGTGAGTGTTCAGATTTCTTCATCAGCCCAGAATTCCCAGCGAGGCAAACAGGAGCTCGGCAAACAAACTCGGCTGGGTTTATCCTCCCAAGTGGCGCACGTTTCCCATATCCCTTGCTGGAAGCGTGCTCCACTATGAAAACGCCGATCTTGTCGAGTTTATATGTAATGGTTTTAATTTTGAAAAAGCTTCTTTTCGCTGGATGATTTACCCTTTCTGGAGAATCTCATTCGGTGTATGGTGTGAAGAGCTATTTCGAAGACTTTTTCCATGGTAGTAAACACGCCATGAAATTTACATACGGTACCTCGATTGCCTTTGACAATGTCAAAGCGCATCTTCTGGGGCTTTCTTCGCTTGATGCGTAGCGTCAGGATGTTGCCTGCTCGTCGAAGAGCGGCGACAGCCACTTCGTGGTCGACATCAACGACGGCATCATCGTTGATCTGCAGTACCGTGTCACCGACCTGAAGAACTCTTCGCTAAGCGAGAGAAACATCGAACAAAGAAAAAAGAGCGAGACCTTACTTTAAGCCGCCCATCTAATTGCGCCGCTCCGCCCTCGATGATCTTGCTGATGTAGATGGAGGGATCGTTGTCGACGTGTGGATTATCGTTTCCGCCAGAGATGGAAAAGCCCAAGCCCGTTGCACCCTGACGAGAACAAATTCCCTTTATTCACTTAAGCTTTGCTCCCTTCATCAGCAAGCTCAATCAATACCAATCATCACGGCAGGGAAGACGGAAGACTTGCTACAAAGTGATCCAGAGTTACTCACGCGCTCCAGAATAATCTCTTGGTATTCAAAGTCCGAGCCGGAAGCTGCAGCGTCAAGTGCTGCTTGACTGGTTGCTGTTGCTGGCACAGTATCCCCAAAGGAGTTGAATGAAGAGCGACTGGGCCGCTGACTTGCCTAAAACAACCACAGAAACGTAACTCAATTAACAGGTCGTGTTCACCGCACGGCGCGCCACAACAAACACATGGCGTCACCACCACATGACATGCTTTGAGTGGTACAACCAAGCATGCACCGTTGAAAGCCAGCATTGATTACTTGATTTGTGTCTACCGAGTCTAACAGAACGGCGCACCATTAGACATGCAGACGTCACAATGGCTTGCCATAAGGCTGGAATTTTGTTAATTGATTACCTGATTCATGTCTTTCATTCTGGTCAAACTGTTCGAATGCTCGCCATTGTTATACACGGAAACCTTTCTCGATCCATCTCCTGCGTCGTAACCGTTGGCTGAGGTAGAGTTCTGGGCGGAGAGGTTGGGGGAAGCCAGGAGGTCGTCCATCAGTCCCGTGGAGTTGGAGATTGGTCCACCGGAAACGCTGGCTGTTGCTGCTGCATCGAGTTGTCGATGCGAAGCCGAAGCGTAGAACGGCGATTGGTTTTGAAACTTACTACTCATTTGTAAGGCTTCTCGCGTCTTTTGTTGCGTGCTCTTTGCATCGTTCATCAGTGTGGCATCATAGAATTCTTGGATATCTACATACAATGGAACGGAGTTACACAACTAACCGTGGGGGCTATAAAGATTAGAAGGAAATTAAACGGGCCGATTTGTCAATACCCTCGGCATTCCGCGTTGTTTATTTAGAATTATGAAACTCCATAGTTTGCGGCGATAAGCGACCGAGGCGTGTTGGCTTACCCAGTAATGCTTGGAAGAGTGAGCTTTTGAATATTTTGATGACTTGTTCCACAGCTTGCCGAAGCTGCTGATCCTGAGGTCGAGAAAGTCGCGCGTGATACTCTTCCAGAAGCTGGAGCGCTCGATGAGCATCTGTAAACACAGCAAAGAGTCAATCAAACACATCAGTATCAACTTCACAGTGAAGTACCTAAAAGGAAGAATCAGTCGAGCGTAAAATCAAAAGCGAAAAACAATTGGCACCACTGAATCAGCTTGAGTGGCGCATGAGGTTACGATTTACACTGTGCTGTGCATTAAGCAGCGTGTGCAGTACCGTGACGCCATGCGCCACCCAGCTGAAGATGCTAATTAATTTAAGGGTTTGGTTGGTCGCGATTCCCGATTAAATTTATCGCTTCAATCACTGTCACAGCTTAGAGCGGGCAGCTTCGTTAACCCACTCTAAGGATAACTCAGCATCTTGCCAAGCTGCTACGAGGTCTCAAGGAGCAATTCTTACCTTCTTTACGCGCGGGCATGTTGACCATACAAACTCAGAATTCCGATGAAGGTAGATAAATTAATTCGGTCAGCGGGCCGATAATTACTCAGTCTTCTTGGTCCACGACAGTTCGCAGGAAAGTAGAGAGATGTGCTTCCAACAGTACCATGGCAGGGATGACGCTTGGGAAGACTGGGAGAAAACCTTAACGGTTAAACGTTTTGCAGAAAGTTTGTTGGCGGAATGCCAAAGAGAAGGAATCTTCTGGCTTTACCGTAAAAACAACACGCAGGTCAAACGGTAGGTAGGGCGAAGCGGTTACAATGCGAAGATCACGTTGTTATACCAAGCGGACGCAACGGAAACCGCCTCGCATTAGTACGCAAACCCCGCCCTCCGTTACAACGTCCAGACTTCGAGAGATTCCAGATTTGCAATCGTACATTCGGAACCGGAACAAGACAAATTTTTTCTACAAACCTGCGTATACGTGAAGCAGCTTGAAGATCCAACTACTAAGACCAATGCTTCGACTGCCGAAGCACCGTCGTCGCTTCGACCTCGACGGATCAAGCTACCGCAGCTAAAACGAACTGAGAAGCTGGCGAGTCAAACGCCGGACTGCGAACAAAACCGCATCTATTACGGTAAAATTCTAAACACGGGGATACCAAAACCGAAACACTCTGAGACAAAGATCAGGCTAGAAAATGGCAAAAACACGACTAGAGCAAAGCCTTGACCGGGAAATCGATCGCCTTTCAGCGCTCGGTACTAGACTATTATCATGCAGAAACTGCAAGAAAAGAGCAGGGGGAAATTCATCACTTCTTTCGCTGATGTGGAGGACATGCTCAACTTTATACATCGACGACCATCTTCTTGTGTACATCGGTGTGACCGACCACGGTGCAGAATTCCTCGAAGGAGATCTTGCCTACAAAAAACTCACAAAAATAAGTTTGGGACCCAGGCGCTGGGCAAGCTCGCTCGTCAAGTGGCGCACACTTCCACCCAACAACCCCGGAACCGTGCGCCGCTTGCGAGCTCGACAGAATTATTTTTCAATGTGGGGCACGCTACCAGCCAACAAAACTGCAAAGGTGCGCCACTGACGAAACCGTCTTGTCGAGTTTACTTTGTAACAACACATGACGAAATTGAATACCGCTCTTACCGTCTTGGTCCTTGTCAGCATACATGATGGTCTTGTCCACAATTTGTTGTAGTTGCGAGTCCTTCAGGTTACTGCCCACCATCATCTTCAGCACTTGGAAGAGTTCTCCATTGGCAATGTACCCATCTCGATCGATGTCGTAGATGGAGAAGGCGAAGCGCAACTTGGATTCTTTGTCGCCTTTGACGCTAAACTGCGACACCCCTTGAATGAACTCTTTGAAGTCAACTTCTCCGTTCCCGTCCGAGTCAAATATGTCTATCACACGCTGGACCAGCGGGTTCTGTTGAAGTTCGGGCAGGGACATGAACTCGTCCACGCTCAACGCTCCGGAGTTGTCCAAATCGAGCTTCTTGAACCGTTTACCCAGACGGCGGATCTCGTCCGCGTCAAACGTGGAGCACATCTCCAGTTGCAAAGAAGCTTCGTTACCCATTCTGTCAAGTTTGGTGCAGGCGGTTGTAAAAGACGAAGACCTGCAAAAAGAAAAGTAACATGAAATGACACCAACGACCCCAAATAACCCGCGCATGACGTTATACGACAACACGTCCTGTCAAGTTGATCATCTGACACTATCACGAGCTACTCATGATGTCATGGGTCCGTTACGCAAACTTCAAAAAAAGTGAACCTGACATACTTTTGTTTAACTACTCACTTGACTTTCCTTCGAGCCAGACAAGAACCTTTGCACAGATAGAATCCTGGATGATCAACGGATGTGTTCGATGTCTCTCGGAGGAAGTTGGCCCGAACCGAGGAATACTTGTCGACGATGCGACGGTAACTCGTCGGTGAGTCGGTGATGCTGCTGCTTACGGACACGATATGTCGTTCGCGACTCTGCCAAAGTAGTTCGCGTTGTTAACTGCTGAACTCCTTCGTTAGCGTCCTACCTAAAACTACCTCGATGAATGCAATCAAATATGAATGGAACAGCAGAAAATGGGAGACCATGCGGACGATGAACGAAGTGTTTACAAACAAGGCTCCCTTTTCCGCTTGGTAGCTTGCACCGAACGAACCGAAGTGGTGTATGACATGACCACAGTCTGACTAGGACATCACAGAGATACTAGTACAGAAATACTAGTACCAATTCGGAGTTACTGTACTGACCGGTGTCCTCCCAGATGCGTTACGAAGGAATATATCCGATAGCGGTATTCCCGGAAAACATTTACTGCGTTCCAAATTGCGTTGCTCTCAATGTTGCCATGCGGGACCGGAAGGACAGAGAAAACTGATTGGTGCTGACGGGTACAGCATAACTGTTGTTCATCGGGATTCGTGAGTCGTGACGATGCTTAAGGGAAGACTGTCGACCCGCAAGCGTGGTTCTGGAGTACGATCTCGCAAACTATCTAGCCGTGTAGAGGAAACCTTCATCTGCTAGAAAATTTTTCTTATGCATTTGAAATATCCATCGGCAAAATCACACAAAATCTCTTCAAACAAGGAAGTTACGGGAACTTCAGATTGACCGGTCGAGCAGTGAAAAGGACCCTGCCTGTACCTGGTCTCTTTTTACTGTTCATTGGTCAGCGTTCTCAGTGACTTGCCTTTTTTCCGCGCGGTGCCTTCAGGGTAATTAGCAAGTCATAAAAGTCGTTGATAACATGACCATAGAGTGGCCGGGCTCAGCGCATGGACAAAGAGCACGGAATACGGGCGTTAAAAGTGCTCTCACGTTGATGCCATACTGCCAACAGCCGACCCACTCAACTACAAAAATCGAATGAAAAATCAGGAGCTGCTCAGAACATCTCAAAATATTCACGGAGCTATCAATAGACAAGAGATGTATAAATATTTCTGCCGAAGGATCGTCTTTTACAGTGCATAGGTTTCGAGTAATCTTTTTTTAGAGAGTCTCTTCGGTGATTGGAGCGATATCGTTGCGCACCCAGAAATGGTCTTCCGATTCCACTCGGCAAAACTCTTCATCTGATTGAGATGTACACAATAATTTTTGAACTGAGCAATTCAGGCCACTCTCCGATTTCTAGTGAATTTAATCCCGATTTCCGTTCAATGCAGCTTTAGAATCATCGTAACTAGACTTGCTGGAAATTCTCAGTTTCTGGCGAATTTGGCGAACGAAGGAACAGGTGTCGAGCGCAGGTGTGCAGTGGGCATCAGAACATGACGGCACGCACCTAAAAACAGCGGTTCCGTCACCGTTTGACTTGATTGAATTCATTCGAACGCTGAACAACTACAAGACTGCTTGGTTGACGAAAATTTGCACTGCGTGCATTCAGCCGGTAAAGAGAGGCTGAACAAAGCAGTTGAATTGAGCCAATCGCGAATTTATTCAGGAAATGGAGAATTTCCAGCAACTCCAATCGAAACGTACTTTTGCAAAACCGTTTTCGCCAAAGTATACTAAGATCAGTTGTTTGACTAAGCAACATTTCTTGTGAGTAAGATTTCGTTTGGGTAATGGACTACGCCCGTCGACTCGAGAGCTACTCGAGCTAGATCAGTCTTCCCTTAAGCTTAAAACTGTGCAGAAGAAATCCCGTGGTTCTTGCTCGCAGGGACAGGAACGCTCTGTCAAAGTCAAGCGAGGTATTTTATGCCATGTTTTACGGACCAGTCGCACAGCGGAGAAATCCAGACGAAATTATCGAAGAAGATGATGTAGATTCCGAGGCTTTTTCCATTATGCTGCAGCGAGTATGAATTCAAAAACAGCAAGCGAGAAAGCTGCACGGATTATTTCGATTTTCGCTCGCCAAATCCGCGATGAGAGTTTTCCCAAGTTACGAACGGCTTTAGCTTTTAAACATGAGACTGTGCGTCACTTGGGAAAACAATCTTTCTGAGGTGGTTTGCCGGGCTTTCATCTGTCTTTCAAGGTACGCGTACATGTACACCGACTCCATCGGACCTATCGGGCAAGATAATCGCGATCCCTTCGGCAACAAAGTCGGACTAGCTTTCCAGACTATAAAGTGTGCCGGAAAATACGATGTGCCAGGTCTGCTTATGCTGGCTCGCAGCTGGATTCTGGAATCTGGACGATATCGCAAGAACCTTCGAGACCTCGGACAGTGTCGCGGAATATGAACTTCATTACGCCCTCTATACGTATGTAAGGTCCAAGATATCTGCGCGAGTACTGCACTGAATGGGCACAAATATGTTGGTTGGTTTTCGTCCCAGGCGCGCGGAACCCGGCCGAGTGGATGGACAAGCCGATTGTAAAGGCTGTCTGGCGGGAAATCGATGCCCTCGCCATTGCGGTTCTTGGGGTTCTGATGAAGTCCTATGGACCGTGGACGACGCCTTCATGATGGAACTCAGCTCCAGTAAAACACCGAAAACATATATAACACTTCCGACATGACATTCCAGAAGCAGCAGTCATCTAACCAGTGGCTATCTTTTAAGCTCATGTGTTCTACCCAAACTTCCTGGTGACGTCTCGCAAGCGAAGGCTCAAATGAAATTGAAACAGCTCGTCGCCTCCATCGCTGAACAAATTTTCGTTACTGACAGTCTGGCAGCCACACGTGTCACGTACGTTTTTCCACTTTTGGTATGCCGGGCTGACAACTTCCGTGTTCGAACTAGCTGGGTGATCTCCCTCCTCCCACTGCCAGATGAACCTCGGGTCACGTCGGCGGGTACGCTGGCTGGGTATCCGCTCAATAAGACAAAACATCCGTCCAAAGACTGCCCATGCTGTAGCGTCCAAGAACCACCGTTCCGTTGTGTTGAGTGAAATGCAGCGAGAGCTAACTTTGCGATCATTTCGCAAGGCCAAGACGACCGTTCGTTTGCAGAATGAAGTGCAAATTGTAACAGCGGACAACATACTTCTGTACTCGACCATAAGCTTTACCACACTGACCAGAGGACGATAGCTGACGCATATGCTATATGTGGTGAATTTACTGTATACAGTACTAACTACTGTACTTAAAGTACCAACTATTCAAAGCGTAAAAATTCGACAAGACCCACGCCGGGTTCGCCGACCTCGACGTTTCTTGTGATGCTACTTACAAACTCAGTTTTCACAAACTTGCTCCAGCAATGATGAGTAGCCAGGCATTTGAAACGTTTTTGTCGATTTCTGCTTTCTTCCATAGTTATAATTCAGCAAAAGTCCCACTCAACATAGTATCCCCGTTCCTACTTTGTAATTATCTGTAGGTATTTTCGTTATCTCGAAAGTTCTTGACTCAGTAAAGCGAACAATCAACAACAAAAATGGTGGCCATAAACTTCCGCTTTGGGCGCATAGCTGTGGTCGTTGGCCTCCAATGAATGATCTTTGCTTGCAAGATTGTAACTTTGCTCTGACCACCAGGATGTAGTAACAAAGAACAAAGAGCATACTGTGGGCTTTGCTACGACCATCAATCATCGACCATCGACCATCGGTATAAAGGCCGCCAGAAACTTGTCGACTGTCGGTTAGTGCATTGCAAGACTGAACTGTAAAAATGACGGTCGCGATCGACGAGTCCTCTGTATTCGATACTACGAGAGCGGTTCGATATTACATCAGTAGGCATCTTCTCAACATAGCTTTTTTGTCCGCTTTGTGCCTGTGCCTCATCGGCGTTTTAGGTGTTTCGCGATCAATGGTCCCCTTCACCCCCCCCCCTACGATTTCGACCTTCTTAGGAGGGAACATCACTCGAATGACAGAGCCATCCATACAACTTCTGTATCTAACAGTTCCGAACTGCTGGTTCATTTCTTCAAACTATATGCGACACAGAACCCAACGGTGGCCGATCAGCTTTCCTTTCTCGAATGCCTCAGTCTCAGATCCGTCGTGAAGAACCTAAAGCCGGACCAGATTATCATACACACCAATGTCGTGGATTTCTGGCCACTGGATTCTTGTAACGAACTGGTGACCAATTGGACTGGCATCCATCTCAAGTACCTGCCACGAAGATTCACGATGAAAGGCCAGAGAATAAAGTGGATCTCTCACGAGGTCGACATAGCCAAACTTTCGGTTCTGCGTCACTATGGTGGACTGACCTTGGACTTTGACGTATTTATCATCAACGGGACGGAAGTACGACGGCTGCTAAATTCGGCGCCTTGTATCATCTGCGATGAGAACCCGAAAGACCGTGACGGCTTTAAGGTAAATGCGGGTTTCTTTGGATGCTTTCATAAGGAGCTCGCGCAATACCCGGCACTCATCAGAGAACAGTCATATGACGCGGACTACAAAGCAAGTAAATGGGTGTACAACATTGGCTTGAAGGCAATGAAGATCCTTAGAAAGTACCCGAAAACGGCAGTGTTGGTGGAGAACATATGCAACAACCCGGCCTGGGACAACATCTCGTCATTCATGCAGACAAGAAATTCGGCAGACTGGTCAACCAAGCCAGCTTTCCACACTTACTTTCATGAGAAAAATTTTAAGAGATCAGATGCGCTGAAAATGAATTCTACCGCCGGCGATATGTTCCGTTGGATATTAAAAAATGGAAACTGATGTCGCTTGCTGTGCAACATTAAGACCGAAAAAAATTACAAAAAAACGAAAACATGTTGTACAGTAGTTGGGCGAGGCGTACACCTGGAATTCCGAGTCTATAAGGCTTACAGACCGAAGGTCGTCGTCGTGCGCCGTGTGGTAGCATAAATCACGCCTTCGACTCCATGCCTAATCTTTTCTGTCCGAAAAATTCACATCGAGCACAGTCTCTTTCGGATGTGACTCTTGATGCCACTCGTCCAAGAAATCTTGGCCCTGAAGTATACCCTTGAGCAAAAGACTATTCTATCTACTGTTATTTATGAAAAGGAGAAACGATAAATTCCGCCAAAGGCGAGATATACGAATTTTCAAAACTTCCCTCCGAAAAACCGCAAAGTTTTACTGACAGACCTCATAATTATGCGGGTTCGCGCTCGCTTGATTGATTGATCCATAATTAGAACTCGAATTTTTTTCATAACTGGAATTCGTTAGCGATAATAGGTTTTACTTGCAGTCAGCTGATCACGTAGACTTAAGGCTAGCATCAGTGTTATTTTACTACGACAGTAAAATTAATAGAGAATCCAGCCCCAATGCTAAGTCTACGGCTACA
>BDGG01000001.1:8227471-8278355 GCA_001949185.1 Ramazzottius varieornatus
CGCTGTAGCCGTAGACTTGAAGACTTGTAGCCGTGAAACCGCGAATCTGCAGCCCGGAGTCGATCGTATCCGACCCCAAATCGCGTCTCAAGTTGTGCATTACCAAGTGCAGCCTCTGTTCCACAGAAGGGGCCGACAGATTAATCGAAATCCGACCTGGACTGAAGGCTAAACGGTCGGACTAACTGTTCTATTCTGAGTCGTTGAACTGATCCTCCTCGGTTTCCAACCGGATAAAAGATTGGTTGGATGGACCTCCTGACCGGATCCGAAGCGGATGGTTGGTATCCTATCCGGTTGGCGGCTGGATGGTTGAAGACCATCCAATCTGAATTCTCTCCGGATGGATCCGGATCCATTCGTTAGTGAATTGGTTTTCAACAACCCTAGATATGGTCGATCGATAGATCCCGTCGAGCTGTCTAAGGAACGTATCAGGGACGAAAAATAATGCCCCCGGGGGGAGCAAATTCTACCGACTTCTCTCACGTCACCGCCCCTTCTTCCGCGCTCTTCTGTAATATTGCATGAGGTGGCCGCGCAGACTCGCATCTGGCCGTTCTGGTGCATGCACCACATGGATTTATCGGTGTGCTTGGCTCAACCTGGTTGGCCTACATCTCGGAGTCCACTGCGCCAGTCTGGTGAATTACCCTCTTCGACAAGACTACACACTTGGCCTGAACCATCGCATTGCTCAGATACGCAAGCACCAAATCGCTCAACAGATCAACAAGCCATGGCACGATGACAAGAATGTTGCGAAGAGGGAGAACAAGGAGCGCAAGAAGAACGAGATCGGAGGGCACGAAGCCATCGCCAATCCCTCCGCAGGCCCCTTCTTATGAGCTATTCAATTTCAGGCTCGTGGATGGAAACATTATGTGATTTTTCTAGGGGTCCCTCAGTGTCCTGAGTAATCAACATCGCAAGTTCAGAGCTCAGTCTGTGGAAAAACTTTCAGTGAGCCCTCGCTACAAGAAGTCCCTGGGCCCCACGCTGCGTCACCAGGCCGTTCGACGTATCAAGTCACCCAAAGGAGGAGAGCGGGGTCACACGGAAATCGTTCCATTGGGCAAAAGAAGTTTCACAGTACCACGTTCCTGATGGCAAAGTGACAGAGAATCTTCTCATTCGAGATGGTCAGCCAATCACGCGATAAGAACTCGACCACCAACGCTTCATCGACGGTCTGCCAAATTTCGTTAGGTGCTCGAAGGGCCATTTCGGTAAAACGTTGATCTTTCGCCAGACAGCCCCAATCACCCCATTGCTTTTCCGTTTCCGATTTGGAGGCTGATGATTTGCAATTACAAAACTTTCCGCGTGCAAAAACGATGTGAGCGCTGTCATTCAGATGCTGTACTGTATAATCTTGACACTCTCTTACATCAAGAGCATACAGCAGCTCGTTTTCGCCCAGATGTTCCTGTTATAGTAGTCATATCAAGAGTCCTTCCGGTACCTGTGGGCTTCTGTCAGCTTCTTGCCCTTCGGGGCTAACGTCAAAGTGGCGTTGAATGGAACAGTCTTGTTTTTCCATATGGGTTTCGTCAAATAAAAAATGGATTTTTCAAAGTTTTCCAAATTCTTCAGGAGACGCATTTCTAGATTTTGCGTTCGGGTATCCAGTTGAAGGTACTGGTGTAGGTTTGTAGGAAACTTAATGGCTTATCGAAGTTACGTAACAGAAGTCCTGTCCGATAACTAGTGAAAAAGTTGTGGAAGGTAGAAAATTGGGGTCCAGTATTTGACAGCTTCATAGACTTCAGGCAGAACGTCATGCATTGCGTAAAGGATCCGTTGACAGACGGGTAGGAAAAGCTGTCTGCACTGGGTTGAACGTGACGCCTTACAATGACATCAGGTGTGAATTCTGTGATGACGTACAAGGTGGGTAGAACTAACCATTGTAAAAATGGAAATTCATTGAATTCATTGTAAAGGTGGAAATTCACTGAAAATCTATTTCTTCAAATCTATTCATGTGATTTCGTGACCGTTGGTACCATTGGAAAGCCCGCATTTTTCTCTACAAAAAGCATAATTCGGAATTATCGCGAAAACTCCGTTTTCTATTTGACAAAACCCATATGCTCCTTCACAGAAAATGCCGTTGCTTGCCATCCTCACCTCTTGCTGTCTGCCGTCGAATCCTCCGTGTCGTCCATACGCCTACAGTAATCGGGATACTTGAGGTCATTTGTGACGCATGATTGAAAGTTTTCCTGACGCGGCAAACGCCGCTGAATTTCAGAGGATGCTTCACTGCTTTTCAAACTTCAGCCTTCCGATGGTGTAACGTTGTTCGTGATTTTGATGCAGCATTGGTCGCAGTTTTTCAGCCGATAAAGCGAATTGGACTTTAGCACGAACCAACTTCTGCCACTTATGAACGCAATACAGCAATGCTTCACAAGAGGCCAATTCTATTGATGCAGCCATATCTTGACGGTGTAGATGCTAGCACAAATAACTCGGTACCTCCAGTTAACAGGTGCGACGTTCTGTTTCTCCACTGATAGTTGATACTGCGGGTAGCACCCTCGAGCGAGGCCAAATTACTTTATTGCCAGCGCGATGGGACGCAGATATTGTGTAGACTGTCATAAGGCATTCGACAAAGCGGCGTTACTTTCAGTAAGGAATGTTGATTGCTTTGGTTGGTTTTGTACGGTTTCGTAGCTTCCCGCTCAGCACACGAATGTGTTTGACCCTGCTGTTTTTCAGGATGGAAGCTGTCCTGAGTGTTTCTCGAAAAACACGGTTAAGGTTCGACCGGTGAAACCTACAGACAGCACACTGGCCACACCCAAGACGGCAGTTTCGCCAAGCGTACGAATCACCCCAATTCTCCACTAAAACCACGTGACTGTAGTCGTATCCGACGATTTAATTTCTAGCTACCGACTGCTTTGAACGTCTCGCCAGCCACAGGAGTTTTAACTGATCAGTTCCCGGTACCCATCCCTGAGAACCCGATCGCACCGATCCCACAAAGCCCTATTCGTCGCCCAGCCATTCTACCTCATTCCACACACAACGACACCATCTCTCAAAATACTCAACCCATTATTCCTACGCTGTTGCAGGTATCAATACCTTTTCCATCTCAGTTTTGTTTTGAAGCCCTTGCCAGCACGATGGCCATAATATCAATAACTGCATGACGTAGACACAGCGGTTTAGCCACCCGCCACCACCACTTCTGCCATATACCATACCGCAACCCCAGCCTTTTTTTACCGCCAATTACTATAATGCCGGTATCACAATGTCTAATCAACAGATGACACATCCTCAAATTCTATCAGTAAGTTGGTCGGTGCTGCTGAGCCGTTGCTACAGTGTACGACAAAATAAGCTTGCAGAAATGGGTGTTCACGGAAACCAGGCGGACACAGTGAATCACATTGAGCAGTATTATTAATAGCTTGACACTGTTTCGATCTTGCCCGCATTTAAGACGCTCCGCCCATTTCTGAGAGAATATCTTGTCGTGCTTGCTCTTCCAAATTGAGGAACAATGTAAACGTCTGACAGTAAAATGGGCTTGACTTTGTAGCAGGCAATGAAGAGTCTTAGAGGTACGTGCATACAGTCATAATCTGAAAATGTCGTGCACTCCACGACCGTGATATCTGATGTCTCAGGCTCATGGGCCGCAATCGCCGCACGTGTTGGTTTTCCGGTATGACAAGTATTTCTGAGATCGATTAAGTAGATGTCAGTAGAAACTGGAAACTTGTGAGGCTATTCGCCACAAAAGGGCAAAGGGCGGAGCTTTACTTTATCTGAGGGCAATAGAGAATGGAAGTTTTGCACCACGCCCCTTTCACATGGCTGTGTCAGTTTTCGTTCTTCGCAGCTGTCGACTTCTTCAGTCGTTTCGCGAAGGAAAACCAATCCTTGCGGTGAAGGGAGCCATACAGCTTGGACCCACTAAGAAGTTTAGTATGTTCTTTTCCCCGTAGAAGATCAGATCCCGATGGTGCAACTGCTGGCCACGGTTGACATGATGGAAAAGTTCGTCCAATGTGCTGAAGTAGCCATGCTGATGGAGCAAGCACCGATTCTGGTAATCTGCGGTTGCGATCCTTGACCAAAACTTTCGAGAACGGTTTTGAGGACCAATCGGAGTCGACAACAACTAGTGAGGATGGAGTGACGCACGTTTCTTGGGCAATGTGGGATTGATTACGTCGCTGAATCGTCCGTCACTGTTTTTGTTTTCGACCGCCCCTTTAAACTTCCTCACAACTTTTTTCACTTTCAAACTCAATTAAATAAGGAACACTGATGAGTAGTCTGTTCTGCTGAACATCCGTGTGGAGCGTTGTGCGATTTATTATATGTTAAAATCGTGTTGTTTCCAGCAATCGGTCATCCAACGATTACAAAGCGTCAAGGTTCAGTTCCATTCGAAGTGGGTTTGGTGCTTGAGACATGGCCGCAATCCGCCTTAAAAATTCCGTGTACTGTGTTGCAGGACAAAAGAGTTCCTGGAAAAACAATTATCATTACAAAACGCCATGCTTGAATCGAATTGTGCTGTCACGGCACCGGAAAAACCGCTGGTGGTGGAGCCACAACGTTGGCGACCCAAAGCCCTGTCCAAGTACTGCCTTACTTCCCATTTCTGATCAGACCTAGTAGCAGCTTCAAGCGTCGAACCATCTCTTTGTACGAGCAGTTACTGTTTTCTAATTTTCCAGCACACTGTTTGTCAAGAAGTTGCCGCCAGGCATGGTGGAAGAAGATTTGTACAAACACTTCTTACAATTCTGCGGCCAACCCTCCGGAATCATCGAAATCAATGTTGCAAGGGATGAGAACAAACAGTCTAGAGGACATGCCTACGTTGTATTGCGTAACGAACTCTCAGTCACGAGAGCCTTGGCACAAAAGTCCCACTTCGTCAAAGGAGTTTTTGTGGCGGTTTCGCTGTTTGATGCGGTAAGATTATCGGTCTAATTAGTGCATTTCAGGCTAATAGAGATGATTGCAGGAAAAACAGCAGCGCCGAAGAAGAGCCTACAAACTTTTTATTAGCCGATTGTCGTCCCATCTGTCTCATGAAAATTTGAAGCTTCTTCTCGAAGGAACATACGGCAAGGTACGTGCCACATGACGTCGATACAGGAACCGTACACGCACGAGTGGAAATTATGGGCAGTAATGACCATGAACTAGAAGGAAAAGACGGCCAGAAACAAAAATTTTGCCGTAGAACAATGTCGCAAACTGCATCAATCTGAATGAACCGCGTGCGCCCATACTTCCCTGTCATCTTCTTGGAATTGCCTGGTTTACAATTTTCACTGACCCATAATTTCCTTTCGTGTGAGTGGGAACGTCGGCAGTAGCACAGCTGCCAACTATAGAGTATTCATTTGTAGCTGGACGATCTCTGGTACTGCCCTTCGAAGGAGCAAGCAAGGTCAAACAACGCACACGCTTGCGCAAGCTTCCAAAATCCGGAAACCAATAACGAAATACTAGCGGCAGGCATTATCAAAATTGGCAGTGAATCGGTGAGTCTAATTTTGATCAACAAATCTAACTGCGGTCTGGGGAGAAGCGCGATTAGACTGGACTGCTGTGGACAGCATTCACCCTTGACGTTCGGTCCCTCATTTGATGTATCTTGCAGTATGTATGTAATCCCTATACCCAACAAAAAAGCCCGACGGAGAGGAAGGCAAAAGCAGACACATGTCAGTTTTGAAACTGCTCCATCAAAATCTGATCGATACCTCAAGTGATGTTTCTTTTTTGTAGCTGAGGACCCTGATATTTCGGTGCGGTCAGCTACGGGTACCCGAAGTCCCACTGCGGATCTCTGCAGAATGTGCATCAGCAGAACCAGTTGTATCTTGTTGACGCCATGTAATCATCTGGGTCTATGTGGATATTGTGCTGGACCGCTAAAGGAATGTCCTTTTTGTCGAACCGCGATCGAAAGCAAAGAGAAAGTCTTTGTGCCGCAAAAGGATGAGCTCATCAGATTGACGAGAATACAAAAATTTCTGGATGACTGGCACCGTGGATACTGCAGTAAAGGAAGCAGCACATGAGGAGGCCGTAAGAAAAAGAGAACTCGACTTGTAGCCGTCAACGCCAGGATATTCTACTTGGCGAAAGGACGAATATCTTAAGACCTAGAAATATTAAGGACGAAGCTCCAGACTACTGAAGAAGCAATCGTCTTGCACATAAACGAAACAACAGCGCATTTTCTGGTCGCTTTTTATTACTAGAACCTCTTGCACTTATCAAACTATCCTTTGCACTTATTCCTTCTGCACTTATTAAACTTAATTGAACCATCTAGTTCCAGTATCGTGATTCCGACGTGTGCCGATGTCACTGGAAATTTACCGCTGCGCGGATGACTGTATGGTTGGAGAAGTTAAGACTCGTCATCCTCATCTTTTTCATCGTTCTTCGCGTTCGAGTGTTTGACGTTTTCCACTTTGGGAGTGACAAGGGAAGCCTTCCTGGTTCGAGCTGGTGCCGTAGGTTGAACTTTGTCACCCTCGGTCCTTCTCTCCGTTCTGGCAGCCACTCCTTTTCCCGAATTCTCCAGCATTCTGCACATCTCTCTCAGAGTCTCCTTTACGGCATAATCGTTCTTCGTACTAACTTCGAAATAAGGTATGCCAAACGACTTTGCAAAATCCGACGCCGTGCTTCTCGATACTTGTCTCCTTGTCTGCAAATCAGATCTCGTACCAACTAGCATCATTTGTGGTTCCTTCTTCAACCTCTGGATGAGTTGTTGAAGGTAATCCAACGAATTAGCCCTGGTCAAGTCGAATACACAAATTACGCCGTCAGCTGTGCTGATCAATGGCCATAGGAGCTCGTGGTAGTCTGGTCGTCCGCTGATGTCGAGGAAAGTCAACTGTGCGGTGGTTTTGTCCAACGCTACTGTAGTCTGTTTGAGCTCCATGCCGATTGTGGAACGGTAACCCGCAGGAAGGCTTTCTCCGACGAGCTTCTTGCATAGCGCTGACTTGCCACATCGACTTGCGCCAAGAAGAACAACCGTTGCATGAAAGCGAGACTGGCTGGAAGCGGAAGTCGATAACTCGTTGACGGTTTGCGGCAGAGTGTCGAAGATACCTTCAAGGTCCGGCATGATGCAAAAAACTATACTTTCAAAACTTTCACCGAAAACAGGGATAAGCTCCTCTATAAAGCCGCACACGGCGAAACGGAAAGACGGCAGTTGCTTTCTGAAAAGTTGCCTAGGACGCCGTGCAACTGGATCGATATCTTGCTAACGCCTGAAGCCTGGCCTAATCATGACGAGCTACGACAGAAGTACAGTCCTACATCCGAGTAAGGTTGTGCATTCCAAGTCCCATTCCTTTCCATATCCCGTTCCTTTCCAGGTATTCCTCTCCGTTTCAAGGGGTGAGGTCTGGAACGGTGGAATTCCTATTCTGGAAAACAGGCGAAATCTGGAAAACTAGTAGACATTCCATGAGGAATTCCGCTGTTTTTCAGATTTCGCAGATAGATTAACGGATCACCTGATCGAAAGTCTCTCGAACCCACAAAAATGGTGAGTTTTATAGGATGCACGGTCAGCGTTTTCGACGTGGCTGTGATATCTGACGGTTAGCAGGAATACTTTGGACCGAAAAGGCATTCGTCCGCATGGTACAAGCATCAAACGCGTAGAAATTGCATAACTTGATCGATATACCCCACGATAACATACGTTTTCACGGTGTTTTGGAATTCCAAGTTTCCATCGGAGAATTTTGGTGAAGGAAAATAGGAAAATAGGAATATCAGGAATTCCTTTCCTATTTTCCATTCCAAGAGGGTATGGCCTGGAATGCACAACCTTACATCCGAGGTGTGACGGTTCAAACGCGCATATGTACGGTCCATATGTTCACCAGGCTGCTCGTCACACTGTTGACGCGAGATCGATCGGCTGACCGATCTCGCGATCTGACGATCTCCATAGTATGGTGAGCCGCGCGACTCAAAAGTTCACAGTACGTTCACCGCGGGTGGATGCGCGGAGGTCTCCCTTTCGGTCGGAAGCCCGACCCCTTACGACACCAGCAAGCAGTTTCTACAGCCTCCATCTTTGCTAGCTGGTTAAATGCCCTGACTGATTTTTCTAGTTTGACGCTAATACAGCAGTAATGATATCGGTAGCGTATGTCACGGATCACTCGTGCACCGTTCGATCATGCGTGGATCTAAGAGAATCGACACCGAATAGGATCGCTCATCTTGATCAGTCTTTGTTCCCGTAATGCAGCCGAAGGAAACCGACACATACGCTTAGCCGCTTATCCGCTGGACTTGAAGAGGTTATAAGGCTCTCCTACATTGACTCTGTTACAACCGTCATGTCGATCACCGGCAATGACGCTGCGCAAGAAAACGTCTCATATAAAAAGTCCGGTGTGGGATCTGCCTGCGCTATGGCCAGGCCGTCATGAACCTTGGCCAACTTCAGCACACTGACCTTCTTGCCCACCGGATACTCGCGATATTCAAGCCATTTCTGCAAGCAGTCACAACAATGTCTTAGGTATGCCACACAGAGTTGCCTCAATGGAAACCCAGCCTGACCTCGCGGAACGCCTCGGCCAAATACTGCGCCCGAATAACGACCACGGGGTTAGCCTCTCAACGCAATTTCTTCCAGTTGACGTTGGCGTCTTGCGGACCCATAGCCATCTGGAAGTAGACCATGAAATCATTCGATGGTTGTTCGTATCGACCGAGCAGAGCGCCGGTCCGCTCAGCCAGACCAAAGAATTTCGTGTTAGGCAACGTCTAATTTATTACTACGACTAAGTTCCTTTTTTTTGTCCATGCTTTCAGGCAACGACTACTGGGCCGAATTTCGGGAAATTTTTTATATAGCTAGATATCAGAAATCCCAGGTACCTAAAGCTGTTTTTGTGATGATTCTGATGTGTTCTTTTTTTTGCGAGATTTTTGCTTTTCATAACTTTTCTCATGAATGATATTTTGAGAACATTGCTTAGCAAAGAAATCGAACGTGATCAATGATATGACCTTGCGTGAAGAGTGTCTTCCCTTTGGCACGTCTATTGACCTTTGACTGATACTGTCGTCTCTCTGTGCAAGACGACAAATCTAATCCATAACTAAGACTGAGTTTCCATTTTTGTGTCCATCTTTTCAGGCAAAAACTAATGATCCAAATCGCCCATAATTTTACACACAACTCGGGAACATGATTTGAGTATCTGCATACGACAATGCGTCCAAAGTGTTTTTCCTCCGAATCGGGATTTTGTGACATCAGGTTCTTCTGATCATTAAACTGTGCCATGAGTTGCATTTGCTACCATTTGCTACCAAAATGAACGTTGTACCAATGTCTGAAAATCTGAGGGTTCGAATTGAAAGTACAGGGGTTTAGACCAGCCAGTCTTGGCGTTAGCAGCGTCCGATGTCTGGAGACACGCACCTGCAGCCGTCTTTACAGTAGCTTGTTTCCGACACCTTTCGCTTGATTAATTGATTGAAAACACATGTGCAGTACGCTACAGACCGTGTATGTGCGGATCACAGCCCGATGGCTCCCACTTTCGAAGCTCTCAGGGATATGTACATAATTTCTTCACTATTGGGCGGATAAGCCTTTGCCAACGAATTCAGGTTCAGGGATGTCTATTTGGTGAACGTAAATACGCATTTCGAAAACTTGTTCGGGTGACAAAACGCAAAAACTCGTTTCCTGAACAATTTGGCCCAACACCCTTTGGACGCATTCTCGTATGCAGATACCCATTTATAGGTGGCGAAATAAGTTTTTACCGCCTTGAAATCCAATGTGATTTTTGTCTGATTTTCTCTGGTTCATTTTTTGGCATATGAGAGCTGCTTATATGCACACCTGACCAGTTACCTAGGGTCGAAAGATCTTTTGTGGGACCTTCCCGAGGCTGTTTGATTGGTTAGATCTCAGAAACAACTTTTGACCAAATCATCCCGAAGTGGCAAACATGTGCATCAGACTCATAAGTTGAATGTAATGTTTAAGACACTCGAGAGGCATTCTTCTTGCGCCAACGCATTCCACGAGATCTAATCGGACAGATGTAGCCAAAACATCCTGATCAAAAGTCTTGCTAGGCACAGTCTCAGAGTCCCCATAGGGAACGAGATGTGGGCAAAAACGGGAACAAAAAGGGAAGATTTAGCCCCTGCGCCCCAACCCTTCCACCCCATCTTTTAGCCTAGGCTCAGGATTAAACATGGGTTACTCCCGAGCTATCGAGCAAGGAAACGTTTGATATTTCCATATAACGCGGACTGCCAATTCCTCCTGGAGCAAGCCTTCGGTCCACTCTCTCCTACAATCTCGTATGGTTCAACCTGTAGAACCCATCTTTTTAAAGTAACCGTTCCATCATGTGCATCAGCAATTTTCCATAAAAAAGACCTTCTGTCTTTTGTGTCCTAGAATCTCGTGTTCTTCGACCTGCAGAACGTAACTGTCCTTTCATTATGGGCGGCCATCGCTACCATAAGTCTTTTTCCTGTTTGACAGGTATCCTGTCAGGTTCTAACGTTTGCTTGAATTGGTGTCACGCATTGTATGATACGGGGGCTCGCAGAGTCAAGTTCGGTGGCAGCTGAATCTTCCCCGTTCCCCACATTCCCCACATTCCCCACACAAATCAACAAACATGACGCTAAGTGTATAAAGTGTATAAATAACATGACAATAATTTGATCAAGATTTGCTTGATATCGTGCCACGATATCAAAAAAATGTGGGGAACGGGGAAGATTTAGCTGCCACCGAACGTGACTCTGCGAGCCCCCGTATCATAAAATACGTGACATTATTTCAAGCAAACGCTGGAGCCTGTCAAACAGGAAAACGACTTATGGAGGCAATGGCCGCCCATACTTCATGAGGTCCTTCAGTACGATAACTAAACAACCGGCCAATTTTGTTTAAAAAACAAAATCCAGGATGCACGGTACCCACTCACGGTAAGCTTGTAATTTCATACTCCTCCAAATAAACAAATCAGCATGGCCTACTGTAGAGACCCAAACGCATCACCTTCTCTAAACACCTCAACAGTAAGGCAACCCGATGGCAACTCCTCCAGCCGAGGTTTTGTCGACGGGAACAGGGTAAAGCAGAACCGGCAGCTTAAAGAAGGGCAGCAGGGCTTCGTCGTAGAGGTGAACCTTTCCGCCCTTCGTTAAAAGCCCATTCTTCTGCTCCTGCTGACGGAACGTGCGCATGCAGCATACGTCGAAAGTTCTTGTAAGCGATGGGATCACCCGCTGGCTTCTTGGCCACTGCCTGATCGAACTCGGACGGCCAACTGTTCAGCGTCGGGCTCGCAAAGTCGGCTTCATGACCAAGAGGTAGAGGAAGACTGGCCGTAACGCACCAGCTCTTGTGCCATGTGTTGAGCTGCGAGGGAAGCCTGGGCATCCAAAAGGTAGCTGACCTTGTATTCCGCAGTCTGTCAAGCACGACAGGCCATGTCAGGCCACCTAAAAGGATTCGCAACCGCGCACCTTGTGACGTACCATGGGCAAGATATCGCTGTAAGCCGGCACCTTGGCCTTCTTTTGGCGGGGTCACTTCTCGGCACCGGGAGCGTTTTCAACGACCACCTGGAAGTGAAAACTGCTAGAAGCGCCTTTTAGCCAACAAACAGTACCCAGTTACACTTACTGGCTTCGGGGCATTAAGCGCCTTCGGGGCATTCTGCTGGTTCGAAGGAACACCCGTGGCGGACTTGGCCGGTCTTGGTAGGACCTGAAGCAGGAAAAAGACAATTTACTGCAACCTTGTCCAGAGAATGTGGGTGTCTATATACCCACCGCTGAAGAGCTCTCGTTAATGGCGGACGTGGATGGGGCGACGACGGTAAGAGCGGGCAGATCAGCGTCCTTGTAGTCCTTGTTCTTCAGCATGGCTCGCACGACCTTCATCCGCTTCTCATCCCACTTCGAGCTAACGTCCAGTAGGCGCTTCATCAGTGCGAAATACTTGAAAGGGACCCGACCAAAGAATCGTGTCACATTGACAATGGCGTGCACGGACAGCAGATCCATAAACTCTGTCATTTCCTTGTTGTAGGACTGGGGCCACTTGCAGTTTCCGTAACACAAGGCCAGAGTGCAGAGCGACCCAGAAGTCCGTGTATGGCTGCAACGACAACAAGGCCACTTTATTGCCATACGTAGGGCGGAAGCCAATGCAAACCTTACGTCTTTTCCGGCTTCAGACATAGAGATAGTATCGGTCTGCACTATTGAAACCAAGCCTTGACGTCTTTGGCTGACGAGACCAAGGGAATGGGCGCCGTGGCAGTGATCATCCTGCCCAGCTCGACATTCAGCGCCTCCAATGCAAGCGAAAACCTCTGAGGTACACAAAGATGTCGTTGGAACGGCCTCTCAAGTTGCTGTGGTTGCAGGCCATTGCCATATTGAGCACATCACTTCGAGACAATCCGACCAAAGCGAGATTATACACCCATGTACCGTGCTGCCACCTACCTGAATCCAAAGGTAAGCGAACAACCGCATTCAGCTCGGGATGCTTTGTCAAGTTCGCCACTTCGTCACTCATCTTGGGCACCGCTTGAGACCTCGCTCGATGGCCGCTTTGAGATTATCCTTGTCGGGGAAAATGTTGGGTCCCAGCTTGGCTCGCTCATCTTGACGATTTGCCCCGCGTCTTGACGATATTTAGCGCCGACGTCATGGCTTGAAGTGCAAGACAAAAACACGAATCAGCAGATACCGAAATACTGGGCAGTTATGGTGTTCACTGCAGAAATATTTGCGGGGTGCTCAGAGACACGACTTCAGTATACCGTCGAGAGACGCAGAATGCATGATATGATTCCCATTATATGGTGCTCTCCAGGGACCCTTATGCATAAGGGTCTCTGGAGTCTAATGTTTCCACACTAACGCATGACGTCATGCCAATTTGCCAACTCCCTATTAACTGCCATGTCTTTCCAACTTTGTTCGTGACGTCATACGCTACCACCTGTGGAGTACAGTCGACCACAGTCGTTCACTTACATGCCGAGCTCGTGGCGAATCCCCGGAAGACAAAGATAACAAAGGTCGGCTGGACGAATCACGGATCCGACGCACGTTGGATGAAGGATCCCCGGGCAAAGAAGACTACACGGTGGCCAACGGCTGGAAAATCAATCTACAATGAAATGAAGGACGGATGATGACCGGTAACGACGTTGGCTTTTCTTCTGCCAAAGTCTGCCTGCACTCATCCACAAACCTTTGCCCAAGCCGTCTCAGACTGACGAATGGATCTTGATAGCTGCCGAGTTGGTCGTCGTCGACAAGCTCGTTCCGCAGAGTCAACCAGCAGGACAAGATATCCAACGCTCCTGCGAATACTGGGTCTATCCAAAGTCGCCAGTCTGGACGACCGGGCAATAAGTCACTTTGTCAGTTTACAGATCATTCAGCCACCAATGAGATCCTAGCCCAGCGAAGCAGCGCTCTTACAACGCTGTGTGGGTTAGACACTCTTACCTGGATTGCGCAAAGGGAGGAGGAGAAATCACCAGTCTGGCGTTCCGGAACGATAATCCTCCTCGCTCCAACATTGACTGCGCCTCCTTCAAGCAGCCAGGATTCTACGCTGACGAAGCTGCCCAACGCCAAATGTATCTACCACAGGTGTACACAGGTAAACTCCACATCAGATCTGTCAGGAAAGGAGGATAAGTTGGGAGACAATCAGGCTCACGAAATGCAACGAGCTAGCTTGACTTTCACGGGATAATGGAACTGTTCCGCAAGTCATGTTTTCGGCTTGCACAGCATAAGTACGAGGTAAAGGACATGGAGTTTTCCAGTGAGGATTTCGGACATGAAAATTTCCAGGTTGTTTCAACGTAGCTGCTGGTCAGATTGCGTCGTACGGTAAGTCAGTCAATAAAGAAAGTCTTTCTGATCATAGCCAAGCCGTCTTCCGAGTCATTTGACGGTGCAAAGGTGAGAAAGGAAGGTCTGCAGGAGACAGGATAAAATCCAATTTAAAAGAGCCTGGACAAGAAATAAAACGTAGGCCTGGAGAGCCGCTTGTGTGGTCTTTTACGGAGACTTACGCCAAGACGTCATACCTCCGTTCTGGTCAACTCCTAAGATAACATAAGTGATTAACGGAGCCTCTGACGCATGCTCTACAAAGCCTCTGACGCATTTCCGACGCATGTAAAGCATGTCGATTCCGGGCAGCAAGGCCAAATTTCACAAAAGATTATCTCGTTAGTCTCTCCATGTTATCGATTATGGCTACGACAAGTAAGGTTCAAAGTAAGCTCAAAACTGCTGCTTAGGTTCATGAGGAGCTGATGTTGGAAACTGCCATCAAGGCGACGAAGGAGGAAGGAATCAGCCAGCATGCTGCCGCGAAGAAGTTTGGCGTTTCCAGAGTCACAATGCGTAACCGGATGGTGCATCCTAACCCAAGTCCACACGGTGGCAAAGCGAAACTTCCCGATAGGGCCGAGAATTCCATCGCTGACTTCTCGGTGAGCTGCAGTGATATGGGAGTTCCATTGAACAGATATTATACTCTGCAGTTCATGTCAGATATGGCTGCTGAAGCTGGTGAGTGCGATAAAAGTTTTTCAGTGATGAAATTCAGCTTAGTTCTGTATCTGTTCACCACAATTTCAGTTCATGTATTATCATCTATCATCATGGCAGGTGTACCGAACACTTCGTTCAACGACAAATACTTCCGCCGTTTCCTAACCCGACATGAAAACCTCTCGCTGCGAATTACCCATGCATCAAACCGCCACGGAGGAGAACATTGCCGCAAATAATCCGAACGCACTTTCGTCTGCGAAGAAAAAAATTGCTGTGGAAGACATCGAGCCGAAGAAAGCATGCAAAGCTAAGAAGTGTTAGAAAGCTTACAATATTCTTGTGACACTCGCATTGTTTTCAACCTTACCGAGATTCCTGACTTTCCTGTTGCGAGTACAACAACTTGTGTGTCTTGTTTCTGCATTATTTGAGTTTTTTGCCTCTAGGTGATATGTGGGAATCAGGGAATAGTGATGTAACGGAGAGCTTGGTTTTATGGAAAAAGAAGCGCAACTGAATGTTTACATTGCACCGACTATCCGTTACCGTACCACAGATCTTAGCTGCGGTTGCACATTCCAGTCTGTAAGACGTCACGTGACAAAACAGCCAGATATTGTGGTGCCACCCTACACCGCAGTTTGGAAATTTCCATGTCCGAAGTTTCCACTGGAAAACTCCATGTCCTTTACCTCGTATAGGTTTCATGCTATGCAGTTATCCACGGCTTATGTTTTGCCTAATATCGCTGCACAGAATTTCAAATTCTGTGCAAGCTGAGTTGATTGCACTATTGACCACTTTGGTCGAAATTTGGAATTTTGGTGGAGTGGAGCGTGATCAGGCCAATCAGCGAATTGGACTAAGCGCGTCAAGTGATCCGAGCCACACGCCTCACCCACATTGCGCCACTTGACTTCCGCCCTCTTCCGTTCTCGAAATCTATCATGTTTTCGACCGCAGCTAGTATTGAAGATAGGAAGAGATGATTGTCTTCCGGAAATATCGCCAGAGAAAGCGAATAAAGTCCGGGCTTTATCCAGTAGAGGGCTGAATGACAGACCCCGCGAATTCCGATGCGCTGCTGAACTTGCGTGGCCTACTATCCCTTCATGCTAATATTCTGTGCCGGAAGTGAGCAAACTGCGAAACGGTTTCTGCACAGAAACTGACACAGTATAAAATCATGAGATTTTATTCTATTCAGAGCCGAAACGTGACTTGCGAAACAGGTCTAATGGCGAAGAAATGAGAATGCGGAAAGTTCCGCAGCCACTAGAGCACGGAATCTGGCCGCATGCGCTGCACTGCACTCTAGCTGTGCTGTGCTGCAGCACAGCTGCAGTACGGAAATCGACGAAATTTGTGCAGCACAGCACAGCATGCAGCAGGAAGCCGAAGACTGCCGCGCAGATCCACGGACCAACACTTAACAAATATTGGTACTTTTGGGTATTCGAGTTTCAGGCATCTGAGTTTTGCCGTACCGTATGGCCACGTTTTCCCGGTGGACTACCCATCTTGCCGACAATACTATAACAAAAGTCAGTACATCAGCGTGCAGCGCAGTTGCAACAGGTCCATGTGCATCTGCAGCGCAGCTGCCTAGCCACTGCGCATAAAAGTTGTGCAGCACAGCGCAGCGTACAGCGACCTGGTACCGTGCGCAGCACAGTTGCTGCGCAATTTTGAACCTGCGGCCCAGTGCTCTAGCAGCCACACACTGTCAGCAACAGGCCTAACCTTGCTCACGTGAGCGCCGCTCAGTGTATTGGCGAAAAACCCTCCCACCGCCACCGATACTGTACTGAGCGCTATTCTAGCGCTCTTGGTGAATTGAGCAGTGGCCGATCTTGCAGTTATCGGCCAATACTGCTCCAAGGGAAGATTGCAGGTACGACCATTTTTGTAAAGTGAACCAAAGTTCACTTTCTGGATAACACAAATGAACGCATTTGAGCGGTGCAAGGTGAGAACCCACACTCAGCTTTAGCCAACTCTCGTCCCAGCCGGTGCAGATATGCATTACAGTAAATGAGTACTGCGCCACGCACCATAACTCTCTTTCGTAATGGAGCGCTCATTTGTTAGTGGGAAAGTTTGGTGCCAAAAATGCCAGCAGGTGATTTTGCCCATGGAAGGTCGCCATGCTTTATGGGGTACTTTGGTCGCTTGGCATATCCGTTTGACTCTACCAGTAACAGGTTGAGAGCAAACCATCTTGTGATTACACATCACATTGTTGTACGCGTGCAACAGGTCGAGCGATACGCCTGTTGTAAGGAAAAAAAACAACAAAAAAAGATCACGAAACAGCAACCGAAATAGAAATCACAAATCGCTTTTTTGAGGAAGCCGCCGATGTGCGATGTACAAGAAAGCAATACTGGTGATGGAGCTCAAGAGAAATATCACATCAAACCAACGATGGTAGAAACTGAACTGAAGTTCCCCCAGCACTTCGGTTATCACAGCTCTGTAGATCAAAAGTTGCCCATCAGTCATCGTTCCCAAAACGAACCTCAACGGTTTCTCGTCCATTCGTCACACGAAAAGTACTTACCGATAAGCAGGCGGGACGCTTAGTCGCATCAACAAAATGGTCGAAAGAAAATACATGCCCATAATCTCCGCGAAGGAAAGCACCAGAACGTCGGAGGATCGCCCGCTGGAGATCACGTATGAAAATTGAAAGAACTGCACAGCAGAGAAAAACTCCATCAATTCATGATTCGATATCATGAATGATTGTCCTCAGAAATACCTTGGTCAATGTTATCAAAAATCCACGGATGGACGTGAAAGCTAGAATGCCAACTAGGACAAAGGAAATTTGTTGCGACCAAAGCTGAACCTGCAAACGAAATCAACGTCACAGCCAAAATTCTGTAATGTCCCTGTGTTTTTTTACTGCAAATTGGCTTCTTACGTCGACGTTCAGCCCAAGCCAAGTAACGGCAATCTCAAGGCCGCGCGTAACTGGATCGAGATGAGCTATCCTGTTCAACAGGATATTGACGATGGTCTGCAAAGAGAAAAGCCTCGTCAAATTTTGATCCTTTGTATAGAGATCGATCATACTTTGTCAATCACAAGCAATCGTAAAACACACCATAACAATTTTCCACAAACAGTAGACTGTCAAAGCCAGGCCCCAAAAATGGAAGAAGATGCCTTGAGGTGTCTTGGAGTACTCATGACGAATCTTCATCTTCTGCAACTCGTCAATCTCCAAGAAGAGATGTCTGCACATGACGCGCATGGTACTTATCTCGCTGTCCAGCTGATTTGTCGACTCTGAAAGGAGGAAAGAAAGGAGATTAAGAGGCAGTTACAACCGGCGACACACTCAAGACCATGCTGGTTGGCAGAACGAACCAGGAAGTATGGTGCTAGCCAGTCGAGGTCGAGCCTTGCCCAGAAGGTTCCACCAAGAAGAAGCGTCGACTGGCCGATGATCAGGCCTCTTTTGCAGTAGTAGACGCCTGCAGAAAAAGGACAAATCGTTATTCGCCGAAGTGGTAAAACTTCATTGGTTGAAAACTTGTTTGAAGAATAAGTTGAATGGTTGGATCTGTTCTGATCATACCTCTTCTTTTTGGCACTGAGCATTTCGATAGCTTGTTCTAAACGTCGTTCTAGAAGGCGGATATGTCCATCTCGAACTGTCCTAACAAAACGGACAACATAGCGAACGGAATTATTATGTAGTACACCGTAACTCATTAACATTTTTCTGCTGTTTTGAGATTCGGTTTGCTGAGCTAAAGAATTGGAAAATCAGCATTCAATGCCTTTTTCTTACGGTTTACGTACTTGGAGAAACAGGAAAGGTAGGTGTAGGGCGTATTCACCGCACCAAAGCCCGACAGGACAGCGATGACCGTCACGCCGATGACACCAACACGTCCCACGGCGTGGTCCATCGTGGAGAATATCCCTGCAGAATATTCCAAAATTAAGCTTCGAGCATTCTAATAGGCTCAAATGAGAACTTCGAGACAGAAATTTCAGAGACCTGCGCAGCTTACCGTTTTCAGTGCTTAATATGGGGAACGGACTGCCAATCTTCCAGAAGCCATACAGGAAAATGATCCATGCTAGGAAACTGACCAGCGAACTCGAGCGAAGTCTCCAAAAGGCCAACGAACCTACAACAAGCGCGAGTGATACAGCCCAAGAAGAAACGGGTAGGGTTCTTTGGTAACACAGATGACTTACTTGCAGCTGCCAGCTGGACGACGGAGCGCGCGATGAAGAAGGGAATGACCAGGACGAGGATGATGATCAGCAGGCTGATGCCAATTTTCCAGTGGATCAAGCGCGACCTACGGCAAAAAATGTGGCAGGTAACCGGAAGTAAATTATTGAGCTGGAAATCGGGCAAGGAACTTACTCGTTGTCCAGAACGCCAACAATTTCGAAGATGAAGAGCTCGAAGAGCGTGACGGACAGCGTGAATGTCAAGCTGAAGAGAATCTGCACCGGATGATTTCTTATCTACAAAACAAGGAAGGCGGAGGAGGTAGACATTGTCATTGATCAAAATGAATCAATCCAGAAGGTCTTCAGTGAACAGACTCGGCGAGACCGTCTACCAAGTGGCGCACGCTCCTAGCCACTAAAACTTAAAATATGCGCCACTTGGGAAAACGATCTTGTCGAGCTTTCTGGCCGAGCTCCCGTATCGACATTATCCGACGCTTAGTCGTAACTTCTGTACCTCATAATCCTGAGATAGTCTGCGCATAAGGAAAATCCATCCGAGAACGAAGAAGACAGTCTGTACATACGGAAAAGAACATTTGAGTGAATATTTCCGTGGCAGTGATATTCTCTCTGCATGGAACGGATCCTCCTTCAACGAATGGGCGCGACGGTTGAGCTCGGCAAAACTGACATCAAAAGCTCGGATTACCTGGCTAAAGAGGATCAGCAGGGAGTCGTGGAGGAGAGGCATCAGGAATGTCGTTGAGGCTTCACGGAATGCTAACAAGCAACAGGCCCGTGACACGTATCAGATTTCTTGCAGGCAGCATGGATTCATCCATCTCGTCTTCTTCCCATCGAACGTCCAGTAACTCGCTGCACCTACCCAGCCTGCAACATAAAACTGCTACTGTATCCACTCGCTTTCACAAACCAGCAAACAGTCTCAGCGAGCAGGGAAGCGAAGAAGGAAACAGCACGAAGAAACGGAGGAAGAATATTTTTTACAGTTTTCCAAAAATCTGGTTTTTCATCTGGGACACCTTATGGCCCGCCAAACAGATAGTAATGACGTCACTGCAATCTAACTGGATGTACATTGATTGCGCGTTAGTTGATTGTCGATCTCCCGGAAGTTTGTGGTTTTTGAAATTTTTGACGATTTTGATTTTTCATTTTTCCTGTCTCTTCCTTCCAATCTGTCTCCCGGACTTCATCACTAACATCGGGATTCAGACGTTGAAGGATCGGCTACAGTGACCTCAGCGGAGCAAACACGACCGAGGAGGAACGCCCGCACGCCAGAGCACGGTGGATCGTCGGTGAACTGCGGCTGGAGTCATCGCGACCGGAAGTGCAGTGCGTTTTCCTCCAAGAATGGCGTGCCTCTCTTCTGTATCGTGGTCAAGAGCGCTAGGAATGGCGAATAGCTCTCCACGAACGACGTTCTGCTGTCTGATTTCCTGCCGCGTTTTCCCCCCGTTAAACTTTGCTGTGACGACCACATCGACAACAAGAAAGGAAAAACGGATATTACATACGACCCCTACAGTGAATGCTCCTCCTGCCAAACCTGGCAAGGCTGGTGGAGGTACGTACTCTTGAACTTGTCTCTGTTTGAGCCTGTGGGAGGTAGCAATATGAGCGTCATGGGAATCGGGAAGTTGAGAACTTGGGAGCTCTTCAGCACTGTGGCGTTAGTTCTTCCAGAACGAGTCGGTGTAATGCCATATAACATGGTTGCTGTAGTCAGACAGCGATGTCATGCGTGTGTTGATCGGGGTCAGCACCTCTTAACTTTACTCACCGTTTGTTTCTTCACAGCCTTTAAAGCTGGGATGACGGTAGTCAAGAAGAAGATGGAGGTGGAAACCGATCCGCATAAGCTTGTCAACTACCTCTGCGGCGGGAATTACGTCAAAGACAGTCCAGAAATCAAGCTGAAACCGGACAGCGAGTATCCAGACTGGCTGTGGAACCTGCGCACCACCGGTCCACCTTCCCTCGACGAACTCGATCCTAACAGCCTCGAATACTGGTACAAGGTGCGGGAGATCAGGATGAAAGAGGAAAGGATGTTGCAGAAAGCTGTCAAGGGCAAGAGATGGCTTTTGAGGTCTAAAGGAAAACTACTCGAATAATTATCGTATTTCCTGGTTTACTCTGGTCAGCCGCTGTGTACAAATTGTCAGTTTGGTAAGCCGCATAGTGATTTGGTACAACGGGATGTACGGCTGTGCTTACAGCGATTTTGTGTGGTACGGCCCGCCAGTTCTCATATCTGAATGAGACAAAATTGGATAGACAAGCCATTCGGTCAGTTTATGGTTATTGTCCGTTCAAATCAGTAGGCACAACCTTACTGTACGGCTTGCTAAGTTGTCTTTATTTTCCACCGTCATAGACAAAACCATAAAACAGCAACAAAAAACTCGAGAAATCAGTATAAACTGTCTGCGCCGAACCTCTCTATGATTGCCTTCTTTTTCTCGTCATACTTATCTTGGTGAGTCTTCCAGTACCGTGTCTTAGTCCAGGTTGTAGGAGGCTTGATCTGTTCAACGTGGTACGCGGGATCTTCGACGCGGTAGTCGTAGTGTGAACCATCGCGGACCTGCTGGTCCAACAGGGACCTCCTGGCTTCCGGACTAAGCATCTTTTCCCACTGGTTCTTCCGTTCGAAGAAGAACAGAACGTCTTCTTCGGCCTGCAGTTGCTGTCGCTTGGCTTGCAGTTGTTTGAGTCGCTCGGTCAGCTCGAACTGGCGCATCTGCCGGTTAACTTCATTCTCTCTTTGCGTCATCCATTTCTCGTAGAGCGACTGTTGAGTCGATATGTCGGTTTCTGCGGACTGCTCTACGACTTTCTTCACCTAGAAAGAGTTGAAAGCTCGGCAAACAAAGGCGAAATGTTTTCGCAAGCGCCACACGTTTCCAGTCTAACAGGATGAGAGCGTGCGCCGCCATCTGTCGAGTTTAAAAACTTACTTCCGCCTCGGCAAGGTCCAACAGCTTTCCTTCTTTCAACTTTCCCGCTGGCCGAAGTGACCTCTGCAGTTCTTCCGCCTTGCCCACCCAGCTTAGTCGTTCAGCAGCAACCTTCTCGTCTTCTGGAGGTTCGGGTTGTTGTTTCAGCGCTTCCAAGAACGAATCTACCTAGAATAAGTTTACACCGTGTAATAATTACGTCATTCTAAAGAAAAATGTCATGGACATCAATTTGCCTACCGCTTCTGATAAAACGGTTCCGTTGTCGGCGGATGCCGTGTTCAAGTTCGTCAATATCTTCACACCCTTTTCCCACTTCTTGTACAAACCGGCGCCCATCAAGCGCGCACTACGACCCAGCAAGTCGTTGGACTGAGCGCCTGCGGTCATCAGGGTCTTGCCCAGTCGCGCTTTCGGATCGGTCAGGTCGAAATGGTCGTCGAAGAACTCGTTCTTCAGGAAAGGAACGTACACTAAGACCTACAAGGAAGAGTTATGCAGTGCTTTGAATACTCCAGAAGATGCAGAAGCTCGGTAAACAAAATCGACCAGACTGATTTTCTAAGTGGCGCACGCTTCCACGTCAACTGGCCGAGAGCGTGTGCCACTTGAAAAAACGACCTCGACGACATTTCATATGATTCACTGAGAGTGCTTCCGTAAATGCTCTGTTATTTCAAGTAGCAAATCGTAGACCATACTTCTTCGCCGGTGTCCGGTGGGGGAACCGGAGGATTCAGTGGAGCTAACGCGGTCCAGTCAGGGTTCTGGAGAAAGGCCAGACAACTGTACAAGGATAGGTTTCTAGTCAGCGGATGACCGAAGTCTTCTTGAAGCATGAAGTCGATCGCTACCCTGACCGCGTCTGCAGAAGGAAGAAATGACTCAAATGAGACTGTACCAAACGGGAGCTGGTCACATAAAGTTGAATATCATATTTTCCAAGAGACGCACCTTTACGCCATTGACTACGAGAATGTGCGCCACTTGGAAAACAAACCCGACAAGATCGGTTTTTCCGGGTGGCGCACGCTATCAGCCAGCGACACTGGAAGCGTGCGCCACGTGAGAAAACAATACCGTTGAATTTGTTCGCCGCACTCCGAATTCTATTTCCAGAAAAAATTTCATGTCATGTCCTACCTGGGTATCTTTTCAGCTCAAGTGATTTGTCCATGAGGAGGTTAGCAGTGTAGTAGTCCAGGAAGATTCCATATATAACTTTATTGTCGATTATCTTCATCAGTTCTTCGTAGTAGCCTTGGTCCATGAAGGCGCGAACTACGGCGTCGCTGGTGCTTCTCCTCATGAATTTGGTATTTCTGGACTTTCGAAAACTGCAAAAAGAATGAATACGATGCCTGACTCGATCGAAGCAATACGGAGTGAAAATTCTACCGTTCCACCGGTGAAACAAACTCACTATGCTAGTAATTCTTCCAGGTGCAACAAACTGTCCGGTTGGACCACGCCATTCGCAAACTGCAAAATAAGACTCCATTTTTACACTCGAATGAAGCGCAAGAAGTAACTTACAATGTCCATGTCAAGGGGACTTCCGGATTTGTCCGCTTCAAATTTCTTTCGTAATTCGACGTAAAACTCCTCTGCAAAAATAATCGAGAATTCGAGATAAACTACTTCGTCCGAAAAAAAATATTCTTCTTTAGCCTGCATACCAATTCGGATATCACGCATCAGCGGAGTGGTAAGGCGCTTCTGCCATACGTCTTCGAGGTGGTAGGAAGAAGGAAGAAACCTGTAGGAGCGTACACCTGCGACGAGAAACGGCAGATTGACAACAGAGGAGTAAGACCGGAAGTCGATGTGATAACGCACCTGACCATGACCGGAACACTGGATGTCGAGTTCCCCGGGTGAGCAGACTCGATCCTCCTCTCAGCGCCATCCCACAAGATGCAGGGACAAGGTATACAAGAGATAACTCCACAAACGATAAGATGGGGGAAGAAGATCCGACCCCCGAAAGAAAAACACAGCCTTCGTTTGTGTCAATCAATCTGACTGACAATCCACCGTAAATGGTTGAACACTGAACAGTCCACCAAAGAATGTACTCGGTACTGCGTCAGGATGGTACTCAATTACAATCTGTTTCAATCTCATTTAACGAATTTTAACATATATTTAACTCCGTGCATTTATGATCAATCAACAATCAACCGTTATCTGTGTGCTATGGCGAATTCATCTGCTCCGTCGAAAGAGCAGCTGGTAGCAGATCTGAAATTTATGAAACTATCTTGCGTCGGGACCGAGGATGAGCTCCTGAAAAGATACAATAGGCCTATGGAAGGGATGGCTGAAGTATTGAGGCATCATTGTCGAGAGGAATTCAAGCGGATATGGCCGATCCAAATGCACCAGCCCATGGAACACCTTCGATACCAAGCTGAGCAGATCAGCCGCCTGGAGAGCCTCGTGGAATCCCTACAGGAAGACAAGCTGGAGCTTCAGAAGACCGTCAAAGCTCTACAGGTAAGCCAGGAATCCATCTTGGGAAGATTGTCCTCGCTGGAAAATATCCTCCAACGGCCGCCTGTCCCGCCATATGAGCCTCCTGCCACCAAGGCTGGTGTCCCCAGTATGACCCAGGCTACCGCCAGCGCAACGCCCGTAGTTACCCCAGTCAGGGCTATCACCACTCCAACCTTTGCTGCCGTTGCTGCGCGGAGATCCCAACCATCCGAGACCCTGCTGTCCCGCGAAAGGCAACCCGCGTTGTTGTTAGAGGTACGAAGAAGACTGATGAAGAAAGTATAACAGCCAACCCGCTGCGAGCCAAGGGACTGCCGGGTTGTAACTTCGCCATTCGGGGTGTCCCGAGACACGTAACCGCTGAACAACCGAAAGATTACCTGCAAGGCATCGGAGTGAAGCCTCGCTTCGTCCGGATGGTTCACGTTGGCCCTGACGACACTAAGTCTTCCACTGTCGGTCGCATCGGAGTCTTCGCGAACGATGTGGATCTTGTCCTAAAAGCCGAGAACTGGTCGTCCAACATCAGCATCACTAATTGGTAGGTCGGTCTATAACTGTCAACCGAACGGCTATCCAAATTTTCTCGCTGTGTGTCATAAATTTTCCTTTCGTCTCTCTAGCTGGTAACCCCCCAACAGATCTATTTATTGTCTTGAACCTGAAGGATCGATCTTTATAACGATACTCATTCCTGATCAACCGGACACTCTGTCTGGGTTGCTGAAACTTTTTCCATCATCGTGCTGAGTAGACTTTGATCCTCTTAACATCGGGGAGGTCGTCGACTGAATTGTCAAGGCTAATAGAATTCCTTTCTCCCTACACAACAGTTGCTGGCACTTGTGCTCACAAGGGGATTATGCTTGTCGTCCGCCTTCCTGGAATATTCTGACATGAGAGAATGATGGAGAAGAGTCTGCTTTATCGTCTGAGACAGGCGTAGATTGCGCAATAGAATCCTGGTAGACACTACAGGAACCCGAAGTGACGTCAAGATCTGGGCGGTACATGGTTTATACAATCAAGCGGTTTGATTTCAGTGTTGTTGATTCGTTATTGATTCACGAAGTTGCGCTATGCTTTAGAATACAACCTAATCACTTGTGCTGAGAAGTTTTCTTTCCTCCCTTCTGCTCCTCCCGATAGCGCCATGGAATCCGGTAATCTCCTCTACATCTTACACCTACTGCTGCCGGACTACGAGCAACATTTCCCACTGAGCGACTCTCCGAGCGAATCTCACAAAATGTTGAAGACACTCATCAAAGGTACGAGTACTGTAAACTTCTACAATTATGTCGATTTCCTAAAGCATATTCAAGTTTGGTCTTGTGCCTACAGATTTCTTGGACGTCCAGATCGACCAAGCTGGAAGTCCGATGTCGGCCACTGAAGAAGTTCTTCAGGATGAGTTCCCGATTGGCGTGTCGACGTTCGATCAGCTGGAAACGTCTATCGGTAAAACCGACCTATTCCATGGACATAGCGAAGCAGACTTCGAATCCACTCCGAATGATCGCCTTACAGAACCTGCTTCAAGTGGAACAGAACCTTCTTCCCATGAGCTGTTTGTACCCCGAACCCCGAATCCGAAAGTGGCACCAAACCAGGCTGCTGATTTTGCTTACACAAAACGCGCTGTTGGTTACTGGACTAATGTCTCTTCCAAGAAGCGTCGTAGCCAGTCACCAGTACTCGCCAGCTGAGAGAATGGAGAAATCACGTTGGAGAAAAAGGCTCGCGGATCGATAAGCTGAAAGCGATACGACTGAAGACAGGAGAGAAGTTCTGCCTTGCCAAGCAAAAGCCTAACGTAATGAAAGATTTGGATATTCGGCAGTGGGCAGTTACCGCTAACCGTGAAATTGGGCTTTCCGGTTTCACAGCTTCTACTCATTGCGTTGGAAAGTTCAAAAAGTAGAGATAATGTCAGACATGATCATCTACTCAACAACGTTTAAGTCTCTGACGTTTGTGGTCTAATCGCTCGTTTGTAGATACTATAACATCTGCGACAGAAAATCACGAAGTTCGTCACCGAAAAGTTCCTGAAAGAAGTACCGAACAGGAAGAAGAGTGCCGACGAGTGCGTTGCTGTGGTCAGAGGAAGAATCCGGGCGTGCGGGATAGACTGTCTGTGGAATGCTGGTCAGAATGGATTCGAGTACGAGATGAGACCAGGTCGAACTCTGGATTTCGTCGGTGCAAAGCACGTTGCAGCACTCACAGTCTCAGAAATCGATGACTCACAGCTACACGGTCATGATGTGTGTTTCACCAGGTGTCCGCAAGTTTCTGCCCGTTCTCTTTATCACGCTGCAAGAACCCGAAGGAATCTTCGGACCACTTGCGAAAAAGTCCATGTTTCAAGCTAGTAACCTGTATATCACTGCTTCCACGTCTGGTAAGATGACCAAGGAGCTCTACATGGAATGGTGCGAGAAACTTTTCCTTCCGCACACGAATGAGCCTTATATATTCCTTGCTAATTCTTGGTCGACGTTTTCTGACCGAAGCCGCAGATGAAGTCAAACCGGAAGAACTGGAATATGAAATGATCACTATACCACCTAAAGTCACCGGTCAGATTCAACCACTGAACGTTCTTTGCTTCCGGACGTACAAGGGGTATTTCAGGAAGGTTTCGAACTGGATATTCTTGAACATTCAGCCGGTTCAAGTCCACCATCGGGACGTCATATTGAAAATGCATTCCCTGATTTACCAGCAGTTTACTTCTCCTAGATTTTCTAACCTCATTGCTCGAGCTTGGCATTTGTCAGGTTATGTCGACAGGTCCGTAGAATACGTCAACCTCACAGAATTCTGTTTCCAAGGACTGACTGGTCGTTGTGACCATGATAAATGTGAGCGTTCCTTGCTTCTGAAATGTGGATGGTGTAAAGCTCCTCTATGCTTTTACGAAGAATATCATTTCTGTAAGATTTACCTTCCTTGACAATCTGAAGTTGAGTTTCGCATAATACGTGAGGTCGATAAAATCAATAGGTGTGTACCACCCAGGTTTTGACGTCACTTCCGGTTCCTGCAGTGTCTTCCAGGATTTCATTGCGCAAGCTACGCCTGTTTCAGACGATAAAGCAAACTTTTCTCCATCATTCTATCATGGCAGAATGTTTCAAAAAGGCGGAGTCCCCTCGTCAGTGTCGTTTAGTGAATGCGTCATAACAACAACAACCATTCAACAATCGACCGTTCTGCTTTGATTGCTGGGATTCGCTGCTCTTCTCCATCCTGACTGAATCTCAGTTCAGAATTTTCTTCCAGACTTCTCCAGCTTTATCTCCATCCCGTTTCGTTCAACCGCCCCCTTGTAGCGTAGCCTGGAAGACATTTGAGGCCTTTGAGGAGCAGAATCGGGACATCTGGAGCGAAACAGCTGAACAAGCAGCCGCCTCCCGTTCGTCAGCATCGATTCCAGGAGCAAAAGGCAAGTGTCACAACGATCCAGCCTGTACGTGAATCCTTCTGCCTTCGGAAAGCCATCTTATTCGTGAACAGGAGATTGTTTAGATCGGCTTCCTAGTTCGAGCACCGGGAAACGACCATGGCGTTCACCTTCGCAGCGTTGTGTTTCCTGTTGGCCATGATCATAACCGCCGTGTTGATCTTCCTCGCTATATTCCACGTAAGATCGTCCTTTCTTTTCACGTGTGAACATGTTTCAATACTCACGTCGTGTCTTCCTTCTTTCTAGATGATAGCGTTCGACGAGCTGAAGGTAAATCGGCCATGAGAATGAGCTGTGTTCTTTTAATTCCCAGCTTGGCAAGATTGCCTTCCTTGGTGGCGCACGTTTTCAGTCTTAACGGCCGATAGCGTGCGCCACCTGTTGTCGAGTTTCCAAGTGGCGCACGTCTTCAGTGTTACCGACTGGAAGCGTGCGCAACTGGGATAAATAATCTTGTCTAGTTTGCGGAGCTCAAGATCATTCGAATCTCATTGCACCGGTTTTCTTTTGCAGACGGACTACAAAAACCCAGTGGAACAGTGCAACACCCTCAATCCCGTACGTCCGGTCTCTTTCGGTGTTCAGTATTAAAATGTTCAAGTCCCGTTCTTTTGGTCTACAGTTGGTCTTGCCAGAATATGGTCTGCACATGTTCATCAGCTTCCTGTTCATGATCAGCGGCAGTTTCTGGACGCTAATGTACAACGTTCCCCTCATCGCCTACCACGTCATGAGGTATGCTAGATTTCCTTAGTCGGCTGCTGTGCACGTGATAGTTGTCGGACGCAACTGAGGAAATGTTTTATAGGTATCGAAAGAGGCCGGTAATGTCTTCGCACGGGCTGTACGACCCCACGTCAATCATGAACGCTGACGAGCTGAGTTATAACATGCGAGAAGGCTGGATCAAGCTGGCTTTCTATCTTATCTCCTTCTTTGTCTACTTGTACATGTAAGCACACACTTGATGAATATGGAGCGCGGCAAGGAAATATCGATGGATGGACAATGATTGCCGTAATTACCTTTAATTTACAGGATGATCTACGAGTTGGTTACCTCGACAGCTTAGAAACTTGCCCCATAGTAGGACCAAGACTTAGCATAGTTCGTGGCCGGCAGCTGAGAGGAACTGTCAGAACTTCCGGTCTTCATCTGAACCAAAGACCTTCGTGGACACATTAGCGTTTGATTTCTGCACTTCAAGTTGTCACTTCTTTATGGTGATAAAATTCAATGGTAGTTCTGGCCTTCTGAAAATACAATGTATTTACCATGTTTTACAGATACTGTAAGCTTGGTACCAAAACGAGAACTGCAATTGCTGCACGAAGCGTGTCACTTCAGTAGGGCCGCGATAGTGGAGAAGCCCAATGAAATCCTTGCGGTCGCAGTATAGCTCAGAGTTGGCCAAAACCGCCATACAGCCTACGTAGATATACAGCAACTATCGGGTAGCATATGAATGTACTGAAGGATTGTTACAAGGAGTGAAATCCACCACTAAATTGAGGTAGCAGTTTCCAGACCATCCTTCGCCACGGCTAACCACGAAACCAGCATGGTCACATTCTGGATACAAGTGGCACAAGTCTTTGCAGTGGTTTGCCGAAGTGACGGTATGTCCTGCAAGTGTCAGCAGGGTCGAACCACCACCAGCTTCGTTCATCTTGCAGTAATGAGTCGCTGAAAAAGAGTCAAACTGTTTGTCGCTGTAACCGGCCACGACTGCCTCAGCGTTGCGGCTGAAGCTTAGGTTAGCTTTGGCCGCGTCTTTCGATAACTGCGTGCACACTCCCGTCCCCAGATCGAAGCTGACGAGACGACAGCGTGGAAGGTTGAGAGACCAGGCAGCGCGGCAGCGGTCTAGACAGTCGTTCACAGTCGATAGTGGGCCGGACCTGACGAAACCGGAAGTGGCCGTCGCCATCCACCCCTCGACGACGATCCGCAATGAAGAGGAGCCGCTTCGGGTCTCTTCGGGCTCCATGGCACTTGCAGAGGCCGAAGCTGCAACGATCCCCAGAATAAAACTTGCAGATAGCATTCTTGTATGCAAACCTGAGCAAGTATAACAATGTTGAATTCGAAGGATAGAAGTGTAGTGATTTAAGAAAGCATTCTCGAAAAGAAAAGTGGGAGAATAAGACGCCGCTAACTTAGTCATCGTAGCCCGATCGTTTTAGTCTTACAAGTTCTGCAGCGCCGAATGACGTTACATAACATCCAGGTATCTTTGTACTGATCGTAGGCATTCCGGTTCTCTGATCATTAGCAGCTTCTTGATGAGCCTCGAGGGATGGAGTGGTCGAATACTCGGTAGATAATCGGACTGATGACAGCAAATTTCATGCTGCAAAATACCTGGAGATAGCAGGAAAACAAAAGGTTGGCGCCTTGCATGTACAGGTTTAGAGCAGCTAATGTTTCCCCCGCTGAGAGCTTCAGTAAACCGCATGTGCCGTACTGTATCCTCCCGAGAAATCGCCATCCTCGAAGGTTCACAAATCCAAAACGAACATCGCTGGATGAGGGAAGGCCTCGCTAAGGTTTCGGTAGACTGTCGTTGCCGTCCGTGTGCCGCCTAAGGGAATGACGTCAGTAAACTACCCCGCCACTGATTCACAAAACGTTACCACAGGTGAATAAGGAATAGTTTTCTCTATGGTTCGAGCGGAAAAAACTAAGACCATCGGCGTTCCTCGAATAAACTATAGGAAGCGGAAGTGTTATAAAACACATTACAAAGCAGCGTGATCATCACAGTCAACCATGAGCTGGTTTATCGTCTAAAACTTTATTCGGGCGCCTCTTCCGCTTACTGTAGGTATCTCCAGGAACGACAATGGGTCTAGGTTGCAAGTTCAAACTATGGGGGAAACAATCCTCTATGCATGTGACATCGGTTTGTGGATCACAGGCGGTGTATTAGCGTAATCTCCTTGTGAGCAGTGTAGAACCCATCCTCTTCGTTCAGCCCCATTGTTTCCTTTACCGTGTAATCATGGAGTGCCGCTGTTGCTAGTAAACAGCAGTACACAACACCCAAGAAGGCTTTTCAAAAGTGGATACCAGTAATTCTGCTCGAAGAATCGTTTGTGCTACCCGAGAAAATGTCAAATTTTGTGCAAGCAGGCAACTCCATCGCCGTATACATTCAGCCTAATCCTTTACTCCCCACACAAAGATGCTCCCATTAGCGACTCTGGCACTATACTTCGCATCGGCCATTACATACATAGACGCAAGTAAGGCGCTTCTGCATTACATAGTTCTATAAAGGTTCATGTTGACAACTTGCAGGTGTTTATACGGTCAAGTGCTACCAGTGTGCGTACAATTTCCCCCAGCCCTATCCCGCCGATGGCGTACCCATGAACTATGACTATGTCTGGCGGAAACCACCAGCGGCTGTCTGTTTGTCGGGCAGTGTGGACGACCTCAGTCCCTATCTACAAGACTGTAGTGGCCATCGAGAATTACAGGAGGCAGATGTATGGAATACATCGCCCGCGGTTCTGACCTGTTACACCACATTCTTCTACTCCGACGAGACCAAAACGAAACGTAAGCTCTCTCCAAGTCAGGCGTAACGACTCTAGGTGTGCGATTGACCATGAAACTGAGCAGTATGAAGAAAAGGCGGTATGGCTAATTTGAACACTTAAAAGACCACGCAATGCCGAGCTCTGGGAGTACAAGGAGGGCAGATCACCTTTCCCAATTTTTAACTGGCGGAAATCATGGGGTGAGGTCAGATCGGGCCAATCACCACTTGTACGCTTCGTATTTTTCGAGTAAAATGCGCCGCTAAGTGAACCAAAGTGCCAGACCTTTTTATCTTTGCTCTGACCACTGGTCACACAGCATGGAACATACTGAAGCTTCTAAGACGGTACTAATGTACTAGCTTTGTGTCCAATTTTTAAGGAGGCTTTCCGTCAGCCAGCTCTTAGGTAATAATTTGGTCTGTCCGATCAAGACAAAATCTGGTCAAAAGTAAAATACTCGCTCGAAATTTTCAGGAAGCTGCTAGCCAGTTCACGTCTTTCTTAACTGGAAGCGACAAAGTTTCTAAAAGCAAACGTGAAAATCTGATACGAAAAGGTTCAACAGAAGTCATACCGCCAGGCTTTTGGGGTGCGCCAAGCAACCGGGGTACCCCCTTGGTCTTTTAAGTGTTAAGAAGCGCAGGTCAAAGCCGAATCACCGTATATTATTTCTCGCGCTTTGTACTTCAAACGCTTGGCGTATGGTCAATGCTTTTACAGCCACCGCAGTTATTCGGGACTGTGCGAGAGCCAGTGTTATGGTCGATCAAAATACCCAGAAAAATTATGCTAACGGCTAAAGAGTTTGGTGTTGGTGGTATGTGCTTTGCCGGGCTGGGAACGACGACGCTAGACAGAGCACACAAGACATCGTCGATATGCGCCTGTGATCCCGTCGCGGCCTCGGACGGCTGCAACGTCTGGTCCAAAATTCTGCCGTACTCCGGTCCGGACAGGTTGTATGGTGAAGATCCCAGACTGGAGAATAATGCTGCTGCAGCCCCACCGGTTAGCAAGCCCGCCAGCGGTGGCAGCGCTACCAACCCGGCCAAGCCAGCCAGCCCAAACAACCCGACCAGTCCTGGCGATCCAGCTGAACCAACCAACGAAAATGCCAACGGTGGGGGAACTGCTGTGGCCGCTGACGTCGCTAGCGCTGACAACGGTGCTGTCGGGGTGTCGGCCCAAGCTGGGCTTTTTATCATATTGGGTTTACTTGCTTTAATGTTATCTTGGCTTGGTTAGAAAGAGGAATTCTCTGTGCCTGCACTGCAGTGTCCGGCACCGACAGGACGGACTGGGTATTGACATAAACAACTAGAGAGAGCCTGCACGCACTTTGCGGTTTTACCGATTTCCGTCTGCTGATGTTTGACATCTTCCACACAGGTGGTCAGCGAACACGACTTGCAGCTGGCCCCTGACTCCCGCCCTCGACAGACCGGTTATGAACGCATCATGTGGTATTTTGTCAAAGGTCTCCCTGCAATCCAGGAAAACCATGTCAGCTTCGTTCCGCTCCAGAGAGACCTGCACCCGTTTGTGGCTCCTCTGAACTAAGAGAACAATCTGTTTTGATTGATATAATTGGTGATATGTTCAGCTAAGTTTTTTTCAGAAAGTTAGAGGTGAGAGGAGCGAAATCGGTCGGAAGGCGGAGCCTCCTGTGTTCGGCGCTGAGACAACTTCTGCTTTTTTCCAGGCAGTAGGGAATTTGCCTGTGCACAGAAGCATGTTGAACAGTCTTGCGAGTTGGTAGATGACTGTTGTGCCGGCAATCTTGAACGGTCGGTTTGTAATGAGCGAAGAACCGTCAGCTTTGTTGACATCAAGCTTTCGGATAGTAACAGAGACAGCAGAAGTGGTTACGAGTTCAGGACAGTGCTGCATCGTTGGTGGCTCTATCTGGCAGGCTTGAGATGGTGGAGGTGGTTGCGTAAATGGCTTGGCCAGTCGACGTATTCTTTAGCGAAGGTCTGGTTGATGAATTCCGCCTTATCTCGCGGGTATACGAGGTACACGCAGTGGCACTTCCGGGATGGGACTGGGTGGAATAGACTTATACGATACGTATGCTTTGCAGGGATGCTACAAAGCTGCCCAAGACGAGTATATCCTTGCTTTCGGTTTCATTAAGTTCACTTTGCGACTGCCTTTGTTTCAAAGTGTGGTCCGTTTATTGCTACTTCTTGAAGTCTTTCAAGGTGCGATAAACGGAAAACGAACTCTGAACTACTGCCATCAACCAATGAGAAGAATCGTCGAAGATGACATTTTCTTCGCACGGCTTAGGGCGATTCAACGTTCAGTCTTTATGCAGGAAACCCTTTTGGGCCAGATTGGTGCACGCGTTTTGAACCAGAGGGTAAAGCATCGCCAGCGCAGCTGCCTAGCCTTCTGGCTTAGATATTCCGCAGTGTAGCGCAGCACGCGGCAAGCCAGAAAATCTGCAGTGCAAATGCAGCGTCCTTTTCGACCTGCATCCGAGGCATCTACCGACACCGTTGTCCCTTTCTCGCATAGTCCCGTTTCCTGTGCTGTGCGTAGCCCTTGTTGACCTTTTCTTTTTTTTTGATTGGCACGCTTGCCGAAGATAGTACTGCTGTACCCGGTGTATCAAAACGTTTTGGTGCATGTTTGAAACGCTCATTTGACTGCTTGCTCTAATAAAGCTATTCGAATGAATACATTTCGGCTGTACGGAAAAAAAGCGGTGTCCATTTAATCAACTTTATCCTTGTGCGAATCCTATCAAAGTACAAACCTGCTCGCTAGTTCTGTTGTCAATAAAGCGGCGCACAGTAGAAATTTTAGCAACACCGCGCAGCTTTTCGGATTCACGAAAAAATCCCTGAATTTTCGAGGTTTTCCCCTGTTCAACCCCCCTGGCTGTCGATACGGCCAAGAAATCCCGGTAGCCCGGTAGTCATCTTTAAGGTTGAAGCTCAGAATCTTGGGAGCCATGGCCACCGAAAACACTGTGGTGTGCCACTGGTTTATCGTACGGCAGGTGGCTATCCGACACTATCCGAACCTGAAGCCGAAAACGATGGCTCCAGATGGCGGTATGGCAGTACGTAGAAAACTGAAACAAACCGCCTCACTTCTGTCTTACTGTGTTTACAACTCTCTGTTCATCCTCGCTATATATATTGAGCTCCACTGAATCTTTGGTCCATGTCTACAGTGAAGCTTCGAGCCTGGTGGAACGTGTTTGTGGAACAGTTCGCGCAATCAATAAAAAAATTCAAATGGTATGTTCCATCGTAGTTGCTCGCGCGCCGATGAATACAGCGTTTTACGATTATTTCGGTAATCACAGTAATGGTTCGTCGAAGTCCAAAACTTTGATATGGTGACCAGTAGGCAGCAGAACAAACCACTACCAGAGTGATCAAAACTGGTACCCATATCTGCATGGTTCCCCGTGTGCTCCTCCTGATGGCGGTATGAGCCTAAGCACGGGATACTGCAAGACGATTTCGACTTCAAGCTAAATCAGCGCAATAGGTGGGCGTATACGTAGCAGACACTCCGAGATCGCTTTTTGTGTTGAGTGCGACCATTGGAATTCTGTAAGTCAGATACCGCGTTGCTCCAGATACCGGTGAGGTGATTGTCGCCACTACATTCTCCTACTGTCACAATCGCTCACTTCAGAGGGGCGATATCCTGTTGTGCCACAGTTTAAATACCACAGAATCTCCACACCCAAAAACTAATTCAACACAATAAAATTATCTATTCTCGTACAAATGAACCTATCGTTGACCAGGGAACACCCGTGACAACACCAGCCGAGCACGAAACCCACAGGTTCCACCCATAAAAGTCCGAGTTGTTTGTCAGTTAAGTGAGTTTCGTCAAAGTGGTTTCGTTACTGTAAATATCCGATGCTATCGTGCAGCACGTGATCGTTCACGTGAAGTACAGCCGCGGTCCGGTTTGACTGCCTGTGCAACCCCCTACGGGGGTGCATCGTCAAGCACGTGTACGTACAGTAACGTACTGCGCGACAGCATCGAATGTTTACAGTGTTCTACAATTGGTCAGACGTTGTCCATACCGTTTGAAGAGCTGATTTTATTTTCCAGCCCACTACTTGTCACGCCTGCTGGTGCTTGGAAAATTTGGGCACACCATGTGGCAAGTGTACAGAAGGCTCGGCTGAACTAAAATAAGCCCTTTAGCCGTTTGTCTGCCGCGGCTGAAATATATTTAGACGCGGCTAAGAACGGCTAATACGACTTATTTTAGCTTGGCCAGCCTATTATAGGCAAGTGAACTACACATACGATGGGAAATTATAGGACAGTAAAAATTTTGCGACATGCCTTTTCGCTTCAGCGGTACAGAAGTACGTATACTGTGTACACGACTGATTCACAGTAATACAATTTTCGACACGTTTCCGCCTGCCATATGATTTTTACTGTCTCAAAATCTCCCATCGTGCGTCCACTGTGGAATCAACATTTGAAAGCGGGTGAATGGCGTTGGATACACATTATAGTCGTACAGACGTGACAAATTAAACGTGTACGTAATGTGGCCCAGTAGCCAATCAATGTACTCCACGATCCGATAATGTTGTTATTAATTTTATATCTAAAACAAAGGTTATTGCAACTGGTCGCAAACCACCAATGTCTCTAGGGGGCGCCGTTCGGGCAGATAAGCATCGTACTGGTTATTGAGTTTCCCGCAGCGCACCGTGTTTTCCCTAAACGAATTTCGTACTAAACCCGGCCGAAGTTTTTTCCCGTTACCCTATCGATCACAAAGATCCTGATTGGCATCATTCATGACTTTCCCTCGTACTTTCTGACAGATGGATTTCTGTTATCAAAAAAGGTCGTTAAACGTAGAGAAAATTTGTCGGTGTCGGGAAATGCAATGCAGATACCAACCACGAGAAAAGTGAACGTGGAAGTGTAGCGTGAGCTTTGTTTCGCGAGACTCACTAATGAGAAAACGCTTGATGAAAGTCATCTACGAGGAAATAAACCGCGAAAATTTCGTGATCCTTCAGGTTTTTATTCGGCTGGTGAACCAGCTCGTAATAGTAAGCCGATGGCTGGCTACAAAATTCACAATTGAAAATTGCCCATACAGATCGATTTCAAGCATTAAGGACCAAAGAGGAAGAGGCCATCGAAAGGAGGAACTAGTCGGATTGTGGATTTTCAGTGTGCTTAAGTACACGAGACATTTTTCGATCGAAAGTGCTGATGAATCGTTTACGTAGTTCAACTTCGGATGTTATCTGGTTATTCCCCTTTCCTCCCGTCAATCCATCCTTGGTTTTCTTGAACTTGAGAACGCGATCTGCAAAGAAAAACGATTGTCAAAAGTAAGAAAGCGGGCTGGTTGCGTTACAACAGGCTTACCGTAAAACGACGTGAAGTTCTCCGGGCCGAAAAGCTTCGCAAACCCCACGCCTTTCGTCTTCGTCTTTGAGAGAGCGATAATATCATCGTCAGGGATTAAGACTTTCAACATCAGCTTTCGTGCGTAGTTGTCCATGTCCTTCGCGCTGTTCTGCGCTTACTGCAATCTTGCTTGTCTGACCCATATTGGAGACTTCGGCTGCAGTCGCTGGAACAGAGTGCGGTCGACTGTTGCTGGATCTGCGTTGAATGACCAGTTGATGGCCGGAACTGTAATACGATACTATCATCAGACTGGTACACTCGAGGAACCGAACAGAAGTGATTTTTACCTTGTATCTTGGGCTTGCGTGATGGTCTGGAATGTCCCGCTGATTTCAAAATCCGATTGATCACTATGATGAGCAACAAATAAGCAAAGACTTTCATTTCTATTCGAAGAGTTTTCATAGCTAAGCTTATTCTACACTGCATCACGCAATATTATTTTGGCACTCACTTTCAGCTTCCTTCAGCAATTCCTCCCGTTTCCGAACAAATTCCTCAATCTGCTCTGCAGTATAGTCTTTTGTTGTATCTCCATTCTTACCGCCGCTGTTTTCGCCTGTGCAAAGGAGGCGAACACGATAGCCGAATTGCGTGCAAAATTAAATGAAATTTGGGAAGCCACTTACCTCCATATTTGGCAGTCCCGGAGATGCTGACACTATCCCAGTCTTCGCTGTCGGTGAACCTAGTCTCTTCAAGAAACAAACCAAGCACAATATGGAAGAGTACTGCAGCCGAAACGAACAGCTCGTTTACTTTTTCTGTAGTTACGATCTGTGGAAGGGTGATAACCGCTATCACTGAGATCGACCTCGTTGAAGATTTCGTCGGGATCCTTTTCTTCAGCATTGCAGGCCTTGATGTGGAGAGGCGATCCAGACTTCCGTGATGCGCTATCCTCCGAGCGTTGATGTGGCTTCTGAGTGGACTACCGAAGACCCATATGCAATTTCAAACAACTGTACCAACAGATATTGCAAACTTACCGGAAATTTGGTGCCCAATTCCTCATCTCCACTAGAAAAGAGAGTGTCCGAGCTCCGTAGCTTTGTGCTTCCAGTACACAACTGAGAGCTGCTTTTCCAATTGAGATGGGTTATGGGACCTGGAGCACTGTCATCGCCGGTGGAGTCTGCCTCTCGTTCAGAAACTTCTGGGGAAGCGACTTTACCTTCCCCACGGAAACACACCTAATCTCCCATCGTTCAGTTTCTTTCGTTTGGTCTTGTTGTCTTCGGTTCTGTTGGCATGTGTCATCCTCGAGGTTGGGGCAGGCTTCCTGTCTGGTCTCTAGAAGAAAACACCGTACAGAATATCTTCCGAAACAGTGAATAATATTCCAGTATTGACATGAATAGAGCGAAGTCTAGCACACGCGACAAGCGCGTTATCCGCCTAAGACAAGAGCGTTTAATCACCAGTACCTTTCGTTTCTTTTTCTGCTCCTTCGCTGCCTTGTCCAGTGTGTCGAACGAAGCGTTCATCCTGTCCTGGTCCTTACTCACACCAATGACCGTTGCTTTGCTGACAGGATAGACATGAGTGTAGAACAAGCGCACCTTCATCCCTTGCTGCAATATCTCTTTTTCCTTGAAGGAATTAATTTCTCGAAAAAGAGGCTTTACTATGTCCAGAGTGATCTCGGACGGTGGCAGAAGGTAGTACACCCCGTCATCGTACTGAAACAGGACCCAGTCTGCAAAGAACAGAAAAATGTAAATGACTGCTAAGGAAATATCGATAAACGGAAAGTAATCGGCAAACAGAAAGCTTGGTTTTCTTACACGATTCCTCCCTTGTACGGTTGACCACCGCTTTGAAGTAGTCCGGTATGGGTGTTGACGACTCAGGATCCGAGGTCTTGTAGTCGCTTGGGCGTCTGGTGGCCTTAGTAGGGTTATTCCCCTTTTCACGATGAGACATATCGCATTTCAAGAAGATGAAGGCGCATGAGCTAAGATTCTTTCTACAACATAATGCGCCTCACATCACAAAAGACATTGTCCCCGAAAACTTTCAGTCTATCCTGTGCCATGCTAGCTCGATCGCTTGATTAGCTACTCGTGACGTCATCACGGAAGTGGAGCTATCCAGGATCGAGCGTCACTCGGACCTGTTCCTCAGAAAATTCCAACGGTTTTTTGGCGAAGCAAACATGAAGTTCTCGATCCATCTGATGCAGCATGTGGCGCACAATATTCGACTCCACGGACCATTGCAAAATATTTCCTGCTATGGTCCAGAAAATGAAATAGGGCGTATCGGGCGTCGAGTTTGCGCGTACAACAACACCACGAAGAGTATCATGGCTGATTTCCGTGTTCTCGCTGAATGTTCTGTCCTAGTGGAGAATATCATGAACAAGCCAGGGACAAGTGAGCAGGTGGTTCGGTCCGCAAGGAACGTCCTGGGATTAACAGACACGATTTTCTATTCCAAAACCTCTTCCGGTTGCTGTAAGCTTGTTGGTCGTCCGGAAGAAAACACCACAAAAACGATCAGACGTCTCGTGGAAGCAAACGGTGTGGAAATCGGACAAGACTGGACATGCAAAGACATTTACACCTTCAAGAAAGCTGTGATCGAGAACGGAATTCAAGTAAGGACCCAGAAGCACAACGAAAAGTATTGCCGCAATGAAAGCATCGTGATGGATAGCAGTGGAACTGTTATTGCGGTGAAACATGTGATTGCAGCAGTCGACGTTGAAGCGGAAAAAGTTTGCGGGACGTTTGTTTTCGGAGAAGCGCTGACCACAACCCACACTAACATCTCCGGTAATTCTCCCGTCAAAGTCAATCATATTTTTGAGCTCGAGCGTTCGCGTGATCTTGTGCTCATTAACACAGCCGACATAACCAAGCATTCGGTCATATTGAAAGAGCAGGACAACTTGTTCACTGTCAGCCCTCCCTCAAATGTTTTCTGTGTTATAAGCAGTATTTGTCCAAATTTTCGACGTCAAAAATGTGAGTTACAGTTTTCAGTACCTTGGTTTTATCATGTTCCTGATGTGTGAGTGCTTTTCCAACTCCTACTCTTGCGTACCTTCTTCGGACTCCATGTTGAGGTCGTAACCGGCAACTACCAGTTGTCCGCCCAACGAGCGCAGGTAGAGCCGACGAGAAAATGTCGCCAAGCCCTGCTTGATGGCATCCGAGAGCTTCTTCATGTCAATGTCGCAATTGAAGCATACTACACAGGACATGCCAGCTTCACCTTAACAACCTGTACAGAAAACAATCGTGATCAACCGTTCTGATTGCTGGTCGAATTTTCGAGAGACCGTACTTTCATTTCGCTGGTCTCTCTGTCAACTTTAGTTAAGTAAACGAACCTAAATTTCTCACTTCTTTGAACAGCATTTGCTCATGATTCTCAGGTAGGCTTGTTTCCTCTTTTTCTTCGCTGTATTATGTATCTCACGCTTATGTGATTTTAGAATTTTTTTGGTCTTTATCATTGATGGGATGCGAAGGTCTACGTCGATTTTTATGTTTACGTTTCTCTCTCATAATTTACGTTTCTCAAGTATGATTTTAGTTTCGGGACTTATTTCCCATTCAAACGCCATATTCGAGAAAAATTGTCGACATCGATAACATTCTTCCATCGCACAGTTAACAAAATTCGGCATATTTCTCATCAATGGCGCTTGATCGTAGTTCCGTCGAAAAGTGATCGATAGGGTTAACTGGTGAAATGCTTTTGACTCTGTCTCGACATTCGACATTCGTTCACATGGATCTTTCTAGAGGTATGACTGTTGGAAAATCCACGCAACCGTTTACAATGTCTTTTAAAAAAACCGAGCATCATCATTCGACGAAATCAACATTTGTCCATCTCTTGGCGTGTGATGCTGTACTTTCCACGTTTTAGAAGCACGTCGATTCTCCGCAGTTAGAACTGCCGACGCCGTACGCGCATCATCTCGGCTCGTTGAGTGAGCCTTCGTTATGCTTGTCTTCAGACACCTCGAGCGATGTCCTTTCGAGGCTTTCAGTTTTGGCAGATCTGCAGCATCCCAGGTGGCTGACTTTCTCGAAGATTACAAGTTTCTCGTATCAAAGTCTATGTCTCACAGCAGTAGCCAGTGGGTTTAGATACAGAAGGTACTGACATTGGAAACGTCGGGTTGCTGGACATGTGCGGATTACAAAGAAAATTCAGCAGAATTTGGATGTCGACATGTCTTGTTTTCGCTCCGACATGGATTCCATCGATGGTGTCATCGATTTGCAGATCCGCTTGCACATACGAATCCCAGTAAATTACATTGTTTGCAGCACTCCGCATAAGCACTTCACGCACAGCAGCGTTATACAGTATCATATTTTCGTTCGTAAGTTCTCTGTGAACAAAGCACTTCTCATGTTTATATTCTTCTTGCTGTACATGAGAAACAAATATAGGTCACTGGAAGCGTAGTCCAATCATTCAGGTACCTGTGAGAAGGATGAACGGATAACAATCGCCGTTCATCCACCAGATTTTGCGGCGTCCATATGACGGAGCTGGTAGGGAAGTCGCGGTTCAAAATCTGCAGCTGAGTTGTGACGTTTCTAAAAGTAAACTCGATCATCATGGATGCAACAGGTGAGACGTTCTGAAGTGTAGCTTAATCTATACTGGTGCATGTGGCCGATAATTTCGTCCAAAGATACTAGTCTCGAAAAAGGGTGTCCCTCGATCGCCCTGTGATCTGGTGACATAAACCCATAAAGAAACACCACGACCCGGACTTGACAAAGAGGTTATCTAAATGACGAAACCTGCTGGTACTAACGGGACGTTCAGGAGCTTCGTACGCTGATCTCCTCTATGATGCTGTTATCTGATACACCCCTAACAGGTAAATGCCCTCACATGATGTGAACGAGCAAGAACTGATGTCATGGACTCCTCTGAAGCGTCAGACAATCCACACCGGAGCACTTCTACTGTCTCAGATAAATGTGAATTAAAATAAATGTTCTTTCTTTATCGACATTTTCGTCAGGGAGCCGAAAACGTGTTTCAATGTAACTCTGGCGTACGTCCGACCCAACCGGGTCGACGACCCTGTGGCCAATCGACCCCGGCTCATTTGGTCGACTTGAATCGCCCTGTGCTCCACGCAATATTAGTAATTAAAGGTCCAGTAATCTCGTCCCATGATATTCGCGCGTCGACCATGCGCTGCATCCTCAAAAAACAGTGTTGTTTCGATTTGACTGTTTTGATTTTAATTGCACATAATTGGAATACCCCCGGCCGCAGCAATTTCAATTATATGGGATTCAATCCAGCTGAATTATCTATCACAATTAACCGGAATTCAGCTCGATACAGCAACTGAAATTATTTCGAATGTGGCATATTCATACGACTGGTACTTTAACGCGCCGCAAGCCTCTCCTCTCTTGCGCGTAGAATGCCCGTCAGATGTTTAGCGCAAAGCATCGTGCAGCCAAGGCACTGTATACGGATGTGGAGGTGTCAACCCGATTTTTACGCTACTGAAAGTCTCTCGCGTATGCTGTCATACTCGTGAAACATTCACTTGATGCACCTAAGTGCATTTTACCGCGCTGTTTCGCGCAAAGTTGATATTTCAAACTGTCACATTCTGTATTTCGATTACCAATTGTAATTTTGTTCTATTTTCCGAATTCCACTATAATTCGAATTAATATTCAAATTGTCTAGCCCGGAATTTCCAATTTCAATTGTCAAAATGGAATGCCAAAACCGTCGTTTTCGGCCAATTATTTTTAATTGTCGATTGTAATGATCGAAACAACACTGCCTCAAAAACAATAATGCTAAAGGTTTTTATGTTAAAACTTGTGAGCACGTCAGCAAGCACAGATAATTGAATACTGTAAATATTCGCTGCATCCGCGCAGTACGCACTCGTACGTAACGATGCACCCCCGTAGGGGAATGCGCAATTCGTGAAACGGGACCGGGGCTGTACTTCACTTTTACGATGACGTAGTGCGCGGACGCAGCAAATATTTACAGTAATCTGTGGACCCGCGGTCGTCCACTGGCCGAATGACCCGGGGTCGATCGGCCACAACGTCGTTGACCCGGTCGGGTCGGACCTACGCTCAGGCACGTTCCATAATCAAAATTTCTTCGTAGAAATTTGCCTTATAAAAAAGTATTCAAACTTTGGACCTGACGCCACGACTCGAGTCATCGGCTCCGGTCGGCACAAACGGCTCGACCAGGTACCTGCATGAAACGCGCCTAAGAAGTTTTAATTCAAAAGCAGCAGGGAGGGAGTTGGGCGCAGACAGACTGACACCAGACAATTAGCTAAGAGCACTTTTTACCGTATTCGGACCACGAAAAACCCTTCAGTTCCAGGTAATTGTCGACCGAGTATGGTAAAAAGCTCTGAGTGCTCCCAAATGCTCTCAACTAATCGTATAGTGTCGGTCTTTCGTGCCGGACGTGCTCCGTACTATTTTTGAATAAAAACTTCTTAGGCGCGTTTTATGCAAGTTCCTGGTCGAGCCGTTTGTACTAACCGGAGCCCAAGATTCATGTCGTGACGTCAGATCCACAGTAATTTTTTTATTAGGCTAACTTTGTCGTAGAAATTTGCTTGTCGAAAATTTTGTCGTAAAATTTTTGCGACAAAGTTTGCCTACGGGACGCGCCTGCCTGCACTACCTTGAACGGCACGGGTATTAAGAAGTCGACCTACCTCATTTTCTTTACCGACGATGGCTTTCATCGTTGTCCCTGACAAAATTTTCGATCAAAACGGAAGATAACTTTTGATTTTTCTGAAAAGGTAGAAGTGTTCGGCTGTAGATCCCCTTTGTTTTTGTTCTCGACGACTCGATGCCAGCGAAGATACAGGTTCAGTAGACACACAAGAACTTAGTGGTGCCATACCAGGTGGAAAACTGATCCCCGTTTTTTGAACTCCTTTTAGCGCTAGAGAGGAGACCATGACGTCACTTCCTGCTTGGGGAGAGTAAGCTTTTTCCACTAAAAGTATCGAAACGCAGATCGGCATATGACGTTTTTTTAAAAAGTACTGTACTTGAAAGTTATACACATGTACCACCCTAGCTAGGCTGTACGGGAGTGGTTGCTCTATAGTGGTTTGGGTCAACGACCGTAGTACTTTCGGAAACCCTGGAGACAGATTTCTTGTGTAATGTTTTCGGCAGTGCATCGTTTAATAATCCACACTCCTGAGCCAATGATGATCTGGTCGGGCTTCGATTTCCGAAGCTTTAAGCCCCGAAGTGCCGCTCCTAAAGCGCCATCTCCTGCATCCATTTCCACCATCCAAAAGAACTCGATGCGTAAATTGGCAATTGGTATCACGGTCACCGTACTTCCATGCTTGTTAGCGGTTGCTTTGATGTTTGTGACAGATGTATTGGCGTAAATATCGTGTTCCATACCAGTGAGATGGTAAATTAATCCATCACGAAGCTGTCTGATGCGAGAATCTCCCAGCAAAACAATATGGTTTGCTTTTCCCCGACCCAAAGAGCGTTTCCGTAAGCAAGCGGCGGAATCACTGCAACGACAAACATAGTTATGTGCTATGTATCAGCATCCCAATATGTACAAGAAGAATGGGCGAAGACCTTACTTCAGTTTCTTCCAGTGCATGAGCTTGCACGATGGGTTCCATAAAGTTTTCTGGTTGTCACCTGAAGACAGAAAATATCCTCCTGTGAACATCGAAAGACAAGATTCCGTAATTAGGTTGTGCTGTGCCTCCCAATACAAATAATCCGCTAGTATCAGTACCATCAAGACGAAGGAAGTGATGGCTCCCTTCCACAGGTAGTTCTGCCTCAGCATTTTGCGTTTGACTTTGCTAAACGTTAACGGATCTGTTTCTATAGATCATCTCGTCTTTAAAAGCCAGTCAAGATGCGACCACCGGATTGATCATGAGCTACCGCATCTGCCTGTGGGTGACCATCTCCTGTCTCAAAATATTGCTAATAATAGCAGACAGAAGCAACTGCGGTGATTAGCCTTGCCGCAGGCATAATTTGGCACGACATTTTTCACCAGTGCCGCTCTGCAACTTGAAACTTCATCTGCCATTGCGGCCCAAAATACTGAGCCTATGGTCAACCAAACAATCAAGATTGGGATGCGAGCCGCACTGCAGCACATTTAGAGACATTGCGTGGTATCAATGCTTCCGGTGTAATCAGCTGTTCGCCTTGCAAACCTGCTACAGAAGGTTTTGTACCGATCCCGTTCTGTCTGATGATGTTGCACGTGACAGCCCAGCTACATCTGTGATAGTGCCTTTCACACGAAATTGAAATCAGCGCAGAAACACCTGTTGCTTGTTTCCGAGGCGAACAGCTGATCGCACAGGTAGTACTGTGTTCTCTCCATGGTTCTGCGCAGTCACATGACTGACCCATAATATAATCCTCGGCCATAACCGTTTTTTGTGAGGATGCCAGTTTTGGAGGTATTACCAGATAAACACGTCCTTTCCGAGGTAGTTCGCATACAAATACCTCCCTCCTGAGAATAGGACTTTGCTGTTTTTTCTTGCTGGCGTGACGCATACGTCACACGTTTGCTCTCGGAGAAGACGGGTCTGAAACCCTGACCGTCTAGTCTTTTCCGAAGCTGTTGTCTCTCAAAACACCGTCTGTTCTGAGATGGCTGACCACACAAAACGGTTTTTGCGCATTTCCGGTCCAATTTCCGAATGTCAACCAATAGCACTAAAAATTCACGCCACTGGGAAATTCGTCTGGTTGACTTTGTTTGCCGAGCTTTCAGACATTTTCCGATACTCCGAGTGGCCAAAAACGGTTGTCATCCTGGTGTCGGTCAATGAATATGGAAATTTTATTCATTTCATTGATCTGCTCAGAAAGGATTCGACTTTGGGCGGATACATGGCTCCGGAAAAGACTAGACGGTCAAAGCTTTAGAGCCGTCTTATTTGGGGATGAACGCGTGACGTATACGTTACGTCAGCAAGAAAAATGACGAAGTCCCATTCTCAGAAGGGACGTGTTTATCTCGGAAAGGACGTGTTTATCTGGTGATATCTCCATAAAACTGGCATCCTCACCAAAAACGGTTACACTCGGGTACTAATGACTGAACCTTGATCACCCCGGGCCTCTCATGTGACTGCGGAGAACCATCGAGCAAATAGAGTACTAGGAGGAATTGCGTATTTTACCACCCTACGTCCCGCCTCTTCGTCTTTATGGTTCGATTGACCAAAGGCTTAATACATTGGCCGTAATGTCTTTTTTCCACATTTGTCACGCTACCACCAGTAAATTGTTTTGTATACTGTACTACCGAGGTACCGTACACACGGCCAGGCGTACGTTTTACATCCCCGCTATACGTGCTGTAAACTGAGCTACTCTACCCGGGGGTGCACGGCATACGGCCGGCCGTGTGTATCTCGGTAGTACAGTACATCGGTTGAACTAGTGGCGCCCCCTTTCGACTCTATAGTAGTGAAGCTGCAATCCAAGCGACTGAGCTGCCGCCATTCTTCCATCATCAGAAGTACACGAATAACGAGAAAGTTCGAGCCACTAAAACGTTTGGATCAGACGGAAAGACTGCAGAAAGGAGAGTTCAACTTTAGAAAATTGTCAGAAAGTGCAGTGGTGTGAATTTTACACGTACATACAGTATAGGCAAATAAGGTACTCTAAAAGGGGACAGTGCTAGAATCGAGTTTTTGACTGGTGACGTAAGAACTTCGGCTCGAAGAAATCCGCTGGTCAAGCTGCAGTTCGCGTCGCCAGATTTCAGCTTGATCAGCTTATTGCTTCTTACGTCACAGTTGCTTAAGCTTGTTTGCCTACACTGTACATGATATCGTTCCGCTGTTTCGAAACGGTTGGCCCAAACTGTTCACTCCCCCAAACTTTCTCATCATACGTATTCCATTCACGGAATATGACCAGTTTCGTTCCTCCCTTTTCAATGTTTCACAAATTTTTGTGCTTGCATTTCTGCAACTACAGTTCAACGTCCGCATTACTTCCCTGCTGTATATATTTATGTTATGGAGGGATGTTGGCATAAGGGTATCCCGACCTAATATAATTTTGATTTAATAAGCCGAGCTGCCGAAGTTCGAATATAATCTTAATATAATATGTCGCGACCTCGGAGCATCTAATATGATGTTAATACTGTATATCATCTTGTTTCGTCGGGTGCCTATTATGATATATTATAAAACATCTGATCGGCGTGTGAAAACAGCAAGGGAACTTTCCTCCTCAGTCCTAATATCGCTCTGGTGTCACCGAAGCCAGGGAACTTTCCGTCTTACATACTTTTATCATCTGACCAGATCTTCTTCAGATCCAGCAACAGATAGACCACAATTCCAAGAATATATCTTCGAACCGTCGAGCAAAAAACACACCGAAACAGATTAGTCATCTATACCAGGAAGATGAGCGATGTTACGCAGACAAAGCACTTTTCCTTCCAAATGGCGTCCAGCCAGCCTTTTCGCCTTCCCTATGGTCGATAGGGTGGCAATGGCGAAAACGCGCTCCTGCATACTCGATGCAGCTGGAATCGCCAGTATGTCGAGTGCGAGGCGGCTCGAAAGAGGAAACTTTCCGCTTGCAGATATCCAGAATTCTTCCGGATTGCTGTCGATTTGGTCTGTCAAACACATGGGTATCTCCATGGCTGCAGCTCCCTTCGTCACCTTCTTCCGATTCACAGCGTTTTTGTCCACTGCTGTCTCTTCTGCTTGATGGTGGTGGAACTCCCTTCTTTTCAGCCATGCTGGTATCCTCGTACTATCCTGCAATTTCTAGAGACACACAATGCGTTCGAAAGCGCAAAACAAAGCTGGAATAGACTTGCTGGAAATTCTCAGTTTCTGGCGAATTTGGCGAACGAAGGAACAGGTGTCGAGCGCAGGTGTGCAGTGAGCATCAAAACATGACGGCACGCACCTAAAAACAGCGGTTCCGTCACCGTTTGACTTGATTGAATTCACTCGAACGCTGAACAACTACAAGACTGCTTGGTTGACGAGAATTTGCACTGCGTGCATTCAGCCGGTAAACAGGCTGAGCAAAGCAGTCGAATTGAGCCAATCGCAGATTTACTCAAGAAATGGAGAATTTTCAGCAACTCTAACCTGGAGAAGCAGACAGCCTCGCTCTCAGCAATGAGCATTTCGAGTATGCAGGTGGATCGCCGGACTCATGAACCTGCACTTTCCAATCAAACGACGTTACAATCAATGTATTGCCCTGAACGCTGATCAATATCCGCTGATGTGCAGGTGCGTGATGCGTTATGATCCAACCCAACACCGCACTGTGCAGAGTCGCACGCTTTCGCTTGACGCAAATCAGGCCTTATTTCAACCAACCAAAGCCGAAATCGCATGTGAATAATTTTGATATAGAGCGCACAGCGATTTGATTTTAATGTAATACATTCAGCTCTGGCTTCCATGTAATATAATACTAATAAATATCCTGCTTCGGTCGAGGCATCTAATAAATTTTGATATAATATATTAGATGCAAAGAGCATCTAATGAGTTCTAATTTAATATTATATTCATATATGCCAACATCAATATTAAATATGGACAATGTGAGCTACCGTTTCATGGTATGCTTGAAACGGTGTGGTTACGGTTATGAGCCATACTTTCTATCCAGTACATACACGCCGACGAAGTTTGGGCCAGTTGAAAGTATCGGCCAGACGGAGAAAAGACGGCAAACTTGGATTGTAATATAAGCCAGAAGCGAAAAACATAGCGCAGTGAATTTTCACCCAAGTGGACAGTGGCCGTCAGCTGATCAGCTGTTGAGTTTCGTGGATGAATGCTGCAAATTTTTCGTTTGCAGTCATATCCGATTATCGAACTGCCGTTCACACTTCCATCTTTATGAGTCGTTTTAGAATGTTTGTTCCGGCAAAAAAGAAACTGATACATAAGGCGATATGCTTCGAGCCGCTCGTTGCGATGCCCATCATGTGTATGTACATTAATGATTCTCACTTCTTTACGTTAAACTAACGATTTTTACATGGTTAAGCGAGATGGTTCGTGGTTTGCGTATAGCAAGGGCATACGTCATCTGAGGACTGTCAAGATAGAACCCTAAATGCTGAATTCATCTCAACTGATCAGGAAACAACTTTCTGTGTTTTCGCCCCAGGGTTCTCATATGGCAAACCCAAACTTCAGAATTTTTTGCCAACTTCTCTGTGTGCGGCCTTTTACGGCATTTTCAGGTTCGATGCAGCTTTTTTTGCTCTACAAGATAGGCCAATAAAAGCTCTTTTCGGAACTTTTGCAATATTTTGGGTTCTATCCTGACAGTCCTCATCTGGCAAAACGTTAAGCTCTGTTTCATCTACCGGTGCGTAGTACTTTTGGTAGCCTGGCCGCGCCATCGTTCATCTTTCCCGAAATCTGAAACGGCCATAATTTTTGTTTAGCTCGTGGGAAGCGAATGGCCGTTACAGAAAGTTGAGATCAGCTCTTGGTCATCCCGCTACGAGGGAAGATCGGCTGATAGGATCTCTAGTACCCGTTATGTATGGCCCTGTACGCAGTCGTATGCGTAAATCATGCCTGTGAGTACAGCCGTTAAGACTGCGATCAGCTGATTTGAGTTTCGTGCAGTCAGGCACTGTATTCATTGTACGTTTCACCATCTTGTCTTTCCCTAAAATAATAATGGCGTCCCCAGTTGAGTTTAAAATTAACCTCGAGAAGCTGTGGAAGATACTAGGACAAAGCTATTTTGAGTCGAGCAAGTTCGGACTTTCTAGTCTCACTGGACGCCGAAAAGCGATCGCGCTGCTCGTGGATCGGTCTCCGCGGACAATAGAAGGTGTTACTCGGAGCTGGGATCTGGTGAGTGGACCTCCCAAGAATGCTGCCACAGACTCGCAAGACGAGGACGGCACAGCCGAGACATTTTCCGCAAGCTGCACAACCTGATTCCCGCAGGTTGCCACATACGGCACTAAACGAAAAAGGTAAGGCGAAAGACCGAGCGGAGAAAGCTGAGTAATGGACCGTTCGTACTCAAGAACGTTTGTTGCAGCCGCAGAACTTTCGCCGCTGGAAGTGCGAACGATGACGTCACCAGAAAAACGTTTTTACTGCTGTCTTCTGTTGCCGACGCGTAAGGGTGTAAGGGTCACGAATGGGTCATAACGCCGAGTGGAATAGATTCAGAAAAACGCCTGCCTATTCATCAGAGGAATTGCAAAGCATACGAAGAAATCCAAGAAACGAATCCATTAAAAATTGTTTAAAATTCAACCGATAGTCAATTCATTTGTGGCTCACGAAACGAAGGGAGGTTCGTTTGTTTGCCACGAGAGAAATTGTCAGTCAGTTTGAGTCGGTCAATAATAGAGACCTTGCAAAATTCACGAGACGGGTCAAACAAACGACAACTAATCATTTTTGAAAATGGTGGTTTAAAAATGCTTTAGTTCAAACCCACCAGAGGTTGCAAACTGCGCGGGACTTTTTACGACTAACGAACAATCCACTAAATCAAAATTCAAATTTGCTCTGGACGAGAAATTGTATTAATTTCATATCAGCTTTTGGTCCAGCCGTACATTCTTCGTTTCCGACATAAACTTTTAGACCATTCGGCATGGATAAGAAGCTACTTGTGGCCATGTGTGAGGAGGGCGATATAGACGAGGAAGAGCTCGTCCATCTATCTCAGCTGTCGGAGCAAGCGAAAATGCGGCCTGGTGATTTTGACCTTGACACCATATCTAACCAAGTGTGCCTCGAAGACTTTCGCTTTTCCAAATCTCAACTTTTCCTGCTGCAACATGCCTTAGAGATTCCGGACATCATGTACACCGATAGCCATCACATCATACCGGGGATGGAAGCACTTTGTCTGTTGTTGAAGAGGCTCGCGTTCCCTAATCGCCTCTGTGACCTGGAAAAGATTTTCGGCAGGAATCGTACCGTTTTATCGCGCTGTTTCAATCATACTCTGAAATACGTTCACGACAAGTTCTGCGGGCGACTGGAAACTCCTGTACAACCATGGATTGACGCCGATACTCTGGAGTTAT